>VOPJ01001415.1:0-70492 GCA_014673585.1 Semibalanus balanoides
CAACACACCCGCAGAACAGCTGCAAGCGGCTCCACTGGGCAACCATTAGCCGCGTGTCAATCTCGTATAGTACTACATCTATCTCCGTTGTATTCCATACACAGACACACCCATTTCCTGAACATTCGACCAGCCAGGCGTCAGCTGATGGGAATGAGACGATTGTTTTGGGAAAGGAAACAAGCTGCAGGTCATGTAATACCAGACTGGCGTTTGTTGATCCAACTCAACTGCTCGGCTCCGTCTTGTTTTGCGGGATAATATTGCATAGTGTTAACGATATGATTCAAATTACGAGTAGATACGAAGGATAACGGCCTGATATCGATAATCAGCCGATTAAATGCGGCCGCGGCACGCCGATACGAAAGCCATTTGGCATCCCGCTGTTTTTGCCATTCCTAATCGACGTGCGATGCCGAACAGGTCACCGCCATTCCCAATACAGCCCCAGCTGAAATACAGCACCGGCCACAACCTACCCTCAGCCCCAGCTGAAATACAGCACCGGCCACAACCCACGGTCACCGCCATTCCCAATACAGGCCCAGCTGAAATACAGCACCGGCCACAACCCACCCTCACCAAAGATCAAATCATTGCAAAAAGTGGCACAGGCCAGGGAAGGCTGCCGCATAAGAAGGATGACAGACGCAGACCTACCCAAAAAATGGAACAACAAAAACATTCTGAATTGCCCTGCTCGCGATGAGCGGTATCCGCGGAGCACACCACCGCTCTGACATTATAAATGATGGCCGTTATTGACCAGTAAGACGCCTTAAACGGCGAAGGACGAGCGAGTCAGAATAAATCCGCGTCAATTTATCACCCGTCCCAACGGAGGTTCGCTTGCTGCCAAAAGCATGCATTTGAATTATTTTCGTATATGTGTTGTTTTGCCGTCGCAAATAGATCGAACTAAATCGATACTTTGAACTAAAGTTTTGAGCTATTTTTAAATTTTGCAATTTATAAGCTTCATGTTTGTAGGCTAACAATTCATATTGTGAGTGGTCAATTAGATGGATTTGTTGCGCTGGGTACAGCTTGCATCATTTTTATGCGTCTAGCCCTTGGTGTGTTTTGAAGCGTACCGGAGCTTAATGAAGCGCACACTCTTCGTGTGTGACTGTTCACTGCATTACGAATATTACAGGCAATTTTACAGCGAAATACTGCATTAAAGCCCCAATTTTTCGATGCATTTATAGACGGTACATTGGTTCTAACATTGATTAGTGTTTGTCTTTTATCGCCTTCACGTTCCCATAGTGCGAGCGAAACTGACTTATCAAATTGTGTTTACTTCGTCATAAACTATTGAATTGGTGTGTATCAAGCAATTGCAACTACTCTCATTCCGCGATCGACTCCACATAGTGCATTACGCGGGCGGATCGTTCCTACGCATCTGTGATTTGCCCGGTTTTGCGGACACCTATTTCGGCTAGCCGAGATATAGGTTTCGGTAGGCAACGATGTTTTTGCAAGTAATTTTCGTGGACGGAACAGGGGTGCAGCGTGCGCACGTGCAGTCTGTGACCCAGAGTTTTACCTGTGCAACATGCCAGTGGTGTGTTCTCCAGCCTCACACCAAATTTAGCTTTATAGGTCCAGCCGTTTATCGCTACAGCAGATAATACCTTTCTGGACACCCTGAACGCGGCACTGTTCACGCGCCGTGTGGACCATCACATGAGAAAAAAACATGTCAATAATCATAATGGTCATTGCATGGGCTATTCATATGGCGAAAAGAACCCGCTTGTCACGGATGCGGGGTTCAAAAGATATTACCTTCTGACTCAGCGTCGCGGCTGGCCCGGCGGGCCCGGGCCGGGTGTCGGCCGCTTATATGTGAGAAAAATCCGATAGTCAATGAGGACTCGCTCCGCGCTTCGCGCTCGCTCGTAATGAAGACGATAATGACGACTATGTACGCGCAGGGAAGATGATCAGAAATCACTGCCGACAACCCGAGCGTATGTGAACTGAAGCGCGACCAGTTATAATCAGCCAGATATTTCCCGAGGCCACGGGAAACATAAATACTTCAACGGGGAGTTGAACATGACATTTGGCCACAGGACCATTTCGGTCCTTACGAAAATACCACCTCTGACAAGCATTGTGCATGCAAACTGCCAATCCCGGGACACAGGCGATTGGGTTTCCAATTTGGGGGGGGGGAGAAATTGCGTTTCGTTATATCAGTAAAAGTTGCTGACCGGGGAGTGCTTGAAAGAGGAGAGGCGGCTGGGTCGTCAACGTGAACGAGTCGCTGACCGAGAGGGGGACGATTTTTCCTTATTATCACTTCTTACAGCCAATGCAGGAATGCGCGGGGCATAATTGTATTGAATGCCCCCGTGTTTCTGTGGGATTTGCCCCTTATGCCCCCCCCCCTCTGGATCCGCCAGTGGCCCGGGAGAATCAAGGAGCTTATACAGAGATACGGCTTATGTGACCTTGGATCGAGGTAGATGGAGGTCTGCCGTGCAACTCATGAACCTTAAACACAGCGCCTAGAAACTGGAGATCGTAACAGACAGACCTTAATCTAGAGTCAAGTATACTGTAGTGTCAGGAGGCCTGTCTTCTTCTGTTTTGCTTTATGTTTCAATTTGTTGACCTGAGTGCTTACCTCCTCTGTGAACGAGCAAAATGGCTGGTTACCACGTTTTCCTCCGCTTTGGCTCGGATCAGTTTGGCGGGGAAAAATTGCCGACCATTTATCGATGTAAATATACTCACCCGTTACACCTAACCAAATAACACCCGTTACACAAATAACAAACTTCATATCCAGTTCTGATAAGCTAGTAAGCATACAACCGTGTATGTTCGATATCGCTTCCTGGTTCAACAAAATTAGCTGAGCATTCTTCATCGATGCGTTCTCTAGCTCACACAGGACGACGGACGTGGCTGTCACTATAACCGTCCTCCCGCAGCCTATTCGCTGTGTGCGCTCCTGCCGAGAGCCGCCAGAACACAACCCCGAACCGCTGGCTCAGACGGCGGCTAGCGGCGGCGCCATCAGTCCCGTTACAGCACTAAATCTAAAGCCCCGGAGAGCGAGGCCAGCTCCGTTCAAACGGCGCCGTTACCGAGCAGAGCAGTTGAGCCAGTCGGACCGCGGCCAGCGCGCCGCTGATGCTCGGAGCCGGCCTCTGGCCAGCTCTGTACCGGCGGCGGCGGCGCCTCAACTGGTTCACCGCGCACTGCGCCAAACACCTGCCGGGGACTCGGGCTGGACCCGGCTGACACGGTACAGGACGGGGACGGGACACAGACCTGGCCGCCAGGCTGACCAGGCCAGGCCAGGCCGAGACGTGACGGACCACAGCCTGACTCGCCCGAAAGGCCGGCGGCCGCCATTTCGGGCGCCTTACCAAGGTGCTCGGCCGCGCCCCGCATTACCCCGCCCGCCCGCTGCCGCTGCCCCGCGGCGGATGCTGCAGCACCGCTGCCTGCCCGCGGCGATGCCGCCTAAGCACCGCTGCCTGCCCCGCGTCTGATGCGCGCCAGCCACCGCTGCCCATGCCCCGCGGCTCGATGCCGCCGAGCACCGCTGCCGCTCCGCGGCGATGCCGCCAGCACCGCTGCCTTGCCCCGCGGCGATGCCGCCAGCACCGGCCTGCCGCAACACAGACTGTGAGCCGCAACACAGGCACTTGGCCGGCGAGATACACAGCAACTGTGAAGCCTGCAACACGCACTGTGAAGCGGGCAAACACAGCACTGTGAGCCGGCTAACACAGAATGTGAGGCCGGCAACACAGCACTGTGAGCCGGCAACACAGCACTGTGAGCCGGCAACACAGCACTGTGAGCGGGCAACACAGCACTGTGAGCCGGCAACACAACACTGCGAGCCGGCAACACAGCACTGTGAGCCGGCAACACAGCACTGTGAGCCGGCAGCACAGCACGTCAACGACCTGGCCACGCCGGCCGCGCGGCGCCGCCCCGACTGGGGTAATGAGCATCGATTATGCGGGATAACGAGCCATGCCGATACTGGCGGCGGCCGCCGATGACGTCATCACGCCGGTGACGTCACCGAGTCAGTGGAGCGCCGCGGGAGGTAGGGCGGAACGAGGGAGGGTGCCGCGGCCTTCAACGCCGCCGCCGCCGCCGCCGCCATATGGACTACCAGCTGTAGCATGTCAAGCCCTGCAGTTCAAACCCGCCACTCCATGTTCGGAAGGCTGCAATAGCAATACTCCTGCAGACACTTGTTTCAGATCCAACACAATCGCATTCCCTTGGCGATCGACCGAGCTTCACTATATGTCAGCTTCAGCCGAGCCGTGACGCCGCAGAGCCGGCCAGCGTTCAGCTGGTACACAGGTAGCGGGTGGGCCGCTGACGTCAGTCTCTCCAAGAGAGATGGTGCCGCTGCCGCTGCCGCCGCCGCCGCTGCTGCTGCTGGCGAGCTGCCAGCGCCTCCCGCGCCGCGGCGGGTCGCACGGTCCGCAGGGTGTTGGAAGGCCGCGCGAGCTGGGATTCCCGAGCCAGGCCAAGCCGAGCCGAGGCGGCCTGAGGTAGGCAGGCCAGGCCAGGCCGAGCCGAGCCGAGAATTGACGTCACTTTCGGTAGGTAGGTAGGTAGGTAGGTAGGTAGGTAGGTAGGTAGGTAGGTAGGTAGGTAGGTAGGTAGGTAGGCTAGGTAGTGTAGTAGGTAGGTAGGTGGTAGGTAGGTAGGTAGGTGGTATGGCTAGCGTTAGTAGGTAGGTAGGTAGGTAGGTATAGGTAGGTAAGGTAGGTAGGTAGGTAGTAGGTAGGTAGGTAGGTAGGTCAGGTAGGCTAGGTAGGTAGGTAGGTAGGTAGGTAGGTAGGTAGTTAGGTAGGTAGGTAGGCTAGGTCGGTTAGGTAGGTAAGGTAGGTAGTAGGTTAGGTAAGGTAGGCTAGGTTAGGTAGTAGGTAGGTAGGTAGGTAGGTAGGTAGGTAGGTAAGGTAGGGTGGCTAGGTAAGGTAGGTAGGAGGTAGGTAGGGTAGGTAGGTTAGGTAGGTAGGTAGGGTAGGTACGGTAGGTAGGCTAGGTAGTAGGTTAGGTAGGTAGGTAGGTAGGTAGTAGGTTAGGTAGGTGGTAGGTAGAGGTAGGGTAGGTAGGTAGGTAGGTAGGTTAGGTAGGTAGGTAGTGGTAGGTAGGTAAGGTAGGCTAGGTAGGTAGGTAGGTAGGTAGGTAGGTAGGTAGGGGAGGTAAGGTAGTGGTAGGTAGGAGGTAGGTAGGTAGGTAGGTAGGTAGGTTAGTAGGTTAGGTGGTAGTAGGTAGGTAGGTAGGTGGTAGGTAGGTAGGTAAGGTAGGTAGGTAGTAGGTAGGTAGGTAGGTGGTAGGTAGGTAGGTAGGTAGGTAGGTAAGGTAGGTAAGGTAGGTAGGTAGGTAGGGTAGGTAGGTAAGGTAGGTAGGTAGGGTAGGTAGGTAGTAGGTAGGTAGGTAGGTAGGTAGGTAGTGGTAGGAGGTAGGTGTAGGTATGGGTGGTAGGTAGGTAGGTAGGCAGGTAGGGTAGGTAGGTGCGTAAGGTAAGGTAGGTAGTAGGTAAGGTAGGTAGGTGGCTCGGTAGGTAGTAAGGTAGGTAGGTAGGTAGTTAGTAGGTAGGTAGGTGGTAGGTAGTAGGTAGGAGGTAGGTAGTAGGTAGGCTGGTAGGTTAGGTAGGTCGGCTAGGTAGGTAGGTAGGTAGGTAGTAGGTGTTAGGTAGGTAGGTAAGGTAGGTAGGTAGGTAGGTAGGTAGGAGCTACCTACCTCCTACCTACCTACCTACTACCTACCTACCTACCTACCTACCTACCTATACCTACCTACTACCTACCTACCTACCTACCGACTACCTACCTACCTACCTACCTCTAACCTACTACCTACCTACCTACCTACTACCTACTAACTACTACCCCGTCTACCTACTACCTACCTACTACCGTACCTACCTACCTACCTCCACCTACCTACTACTACCTACCTACTATACCTACCTACCTACCGAGCGAAAGTGACGCACGCGGAAGTCAGTCCACGTCGTGATCGCTATGCCACTACGAGAAGTGAACTATTCTGACTCGTGCACTATCAGGCGACAAGCATAGTCCAAAAGCAAAATGTGCAGCGTGCATGTCTACGAAACTGGGGCAAGTGCCCGGCTTGTATGTCAGACAGAAAAAGACATCACGCACGCAAATGCCGCGGTCATCACAGCCCTTTTAAGTCGAGTGCGAGTGGTTCGCGTAAAGGGGACGATCTGGCAGATTCCCGCTCAGGGTGACGTGACTTTCTAACACGCAGGCGGCGGCGGCACCACGAACATTAATTCGTCTACATATTTGCCTTAGTTCGGTCCCCCACCTCGGCATGCTCCCTTGTGAAGAAACGGCGCCGCCCCACACTGCAGTCGCCATTTGATAAACGCGTTACCGCGATTCTCGTGACGCCGGGTTTACCGCAGGTGACTAAAAACGCGTCCCAGTTTGGCCGTTTCCCAGCACGGTGATTTTTAGACGATTAGTAGCTCCAGCAGTCTCCGCACAAACCAGTTAGACAATGACCACGTGATGTCGTATTTATCACGGATAGCTTACAAAAAAATCAGATGACAAATGGCGTTTTCCTGGATGGGGATTTTCTGGTAAACCGCGGTATCGCTTGGTTCGCAGCAAGCTAGGAGGAATGGCCGCTGCCTTCGCAATTGTGGACCGTATCGCGCAAAACACCACGCTGCGTCCAGTTCCCGAACCTGTTTGAAAAGCAGCGAACAAAACGAAAACCGCACGCCACCATACGACCGTGCCTATATTAGGAGACTCAACTCAATAACTTCACACTAAGTAACTGAACGTTACCATCGCAAGGGTTTTACCTGACCATGCGTGGCATCGCCAAACAATGAAGGGTGAGGATGATGATGATTTGTGTGTTAAGGGCGCCGCAGCTACTAGGCCATGTGGCGTCCATACCAATGAAGGGACGATCAAAGCAGCAGCAGCAGCAGCAGCAGCAGCAGCAGCAGGAGAAGGCTCCGAGTATGCACACCAGTGAGACGCACTTCTGAACATCTGGTGCGGCGGTGGTTGGTTGGTAGTGTTAAGGCGCCGCAACAGCACTACAGTTACAAGGCGCCCATACACACTATTCGTTTTACGTTTCTTTAATTTCGAAATTTGGTTATAATAAGACCAACGGGTTGCACAGAGAAGGCTTTCCGCAGCCATCCCGAATAATTTGCAGCGGCGGCGGCGGCGGCGGCAGACACTCCAACAGATATGCGGAGGAAATTGCAAAAAAATAAACAAAAATTGCCAACAGGCTTCAAAGGCTTTTTATAAATGCTTTGTGTCGTTTTTAGTTGAGCGGCTTTTATTCAAAGGTTTCCGCGAGTGTGCATCAAAGTTAATGTCGTTTCTTTGTCTAGGTCGCTTTTGCAGAACACAGTCAATCATCACTAATGAGACGAAAAGTTGTCAATCACAGACCACATTTCCAGGATTTAGGTTCATCGCACGGATCAAATGTCACTTGGCTGTTGCACCGTGACAAATGACAACCACAACACCCTCATCCTTCAGGATATTCGTCATTGTGTTACTCTGCAAATGACATGTACTGCTCAAACAAGTCTGCACGCATCCCGTCTGATGATGAATTTACCAACACAATACAGCACAATGCAAAGCTACTCTCATTCTTTTATCTGCCGGTGTCTTGGAGCGACGCAAAAGCGCGCAACAGCACTCAATGTAATTCGGATAATGGAAATTATACAACTTAAGCCCTGCATCCAATTCGCTTCAGCCAGCTTGAGTCCTGCCTAGTCTCGACTCCAGTGACGTCATCAGCACACATCCGGAACGAACCGCCACAAACGTGTCATGGCTAAGCCGCACCGAAGGCCGCGTTAAGCTGACCGGCAGGACGGGTCACAAGAAAGGCCTCCTGGCCACGTGCCTGTCTCCGCAGCTTGTCCCCTGAATGCACAGATTACAACACGTGGCATATCACCCAAACGGCCAGGCCGGGTCGACGGACGGTGTTGGCGAGCTGTAGTGCATCACTCACTGAGCACGGCGGCCGTCCCGTGGTCGCCTGAACCCGCTGACCGCACTCGGCTGAGCGTCAACAGCACGTGATGTCCAGTACACCCGACACCCGACCACACTGCAGAGGCCATCCCGCCAGCCGAGTCTGTCAATCTCAGGCGACAGACGGACGGAGTGTCACACCGTGACGTGACGTGACGATGTGACGTGACGTGGCGTGACGCTGCGGAATGACGCACCGCGTTACAGCAGCTGCCGCCTGGCGCCTGCTCGCACCGCCGCCCATGGCATCGTCCAGCGCCGGCCTTCCACGAAGCGGCGAGGCCGCCCGGCCGCCGCACCGAGCCGCTCGTCCGGCCGCGCGAGCGCGCTCGGACCGGCCGCGGCGTCGTCGTGACCAGCCAAGCCTGCTCCGGAGCCGGCCTCGCTCGGCCCGGCTAGGTCTGGCTTGGCGGAGCCTGGCCCGACGGCCTGCCGCGGCCGGCCCGCTGGACACAGCCTGCCCGCACGCCACCCGGCAAAAACCAGTCCCTGATGTAAACCGAGTGGCCGCTCCGCCGCCGCTAGGCTGGCCGAGACCAGTTCTCCGTCCAACCACCGCCAGCACCGCAGGCCAGTCGCTCCGCTCCGGCTCCGGCTCGCAATAACAAACCAGTACAGGCCGGCAGAGCCGCGCTGCATCTCGACCAGCCCCGAGCCGATCCGACCGCCCTGGCCAGCCGGCTTGGCGGACCTCGCTGACGCCGACGCGTGACGCGTCAGCCGGCCAGCCAGCGCGCTGCGCACTTGGTTGCGACACGGCGCCGCGGCCGGTTCGGGTCGAGACGTGGCCGCGGTCAGATGTTATCCGTATGACGATGAGGAAACGCCGAGCGTCGTTTGACGGGCCGTGGCGGCCGCGCGGAGCTGTGGTGACACATCGTGCGCTGACGTCACACAGGCGCTGCAGCAGCGTCGTGCGATGACGGCCCGCCCGCGTGCGGTGACGGTCCGTTCTCCTCTCGGGAAGCCCTCAGGTGAAACGTGCGGTGTTAAGCCGCTGGTCAGGCGTCCGAGGCTGCGTCAGAGAGACGCGAGGACGCGCCGTCACAGAGGGACGCGAGGAGAGGCTGCGTCACAGAGGGACGCGAGGAGAGGCTGCGTCACAGAGGACGCGAGGAGAGCTGCGTCACAGAGGGACGCGAGGGAGAGGCTGCGTCACAGAGGACGCGAGCAGAGGCTGCTTCACAGGGACGCGAGCCAGAGGCTGCGTCAGCAGAGGACGCGAGAAGGCTGCGCTCACAGAGGGACGCGATGGAAGAGGCTTGCCGTCACAGAGGGACGTCGAGGACAGAGGGCTGCGTCACAGAGGGACGCGGGAGAGAGGCTACGTCACAGAGGGACGCGAGGAGAGGCTGGCGTCAAACAGAGGACGCGAGGAGAGGGCTACGTCTACAGAGGGGATCGCGTAGGAGAGGCTACTTTTCATTTCAGAGGGACGCGAGGAGAGGCTGCTTCACAGATGGACGCGAGGAGAGGCTCTTCACTTAGGGACGCGAGGAGAGGCTGCTTCACTCAGAGGGTACGCGAGGAGAGGCTACGTCACAGAGGACCGCGGGAGAGGCTACGGTCACAGAGGGACGCGAGGATAGGCTTTGTCGCCAAGCGAGAGGGACGGCGAGGAGAGGCTACGGTCACAGAGGAACGCGAGGAGAGGCTACGTCACAGCAGGGACGCGGGGAGAGGCACGTCACAGAGAGGACGCAGAGAGGCTTACGTCAACAGAGGGACGCGAGTAGAGGCTACGTCAAGAGGGACGCGGGGAGAGGCTACGTCACAGAGGGACGCGAGGAGAGGGGCTACGTCACAGAGGGGACGCGAGGAGAGCTACGTCACAGAGGGACGCGGGAGAGGCTACGTACAGAGTGGACGCGAGGAGAGGCTACGTCACAGAGGGACGCGAGGAGAGGGCCTACGTCACAGAGGACGGCGGGAGAGGCTTACGTCAACAGAGGGACGCGAGGAGGAGGCTACGTCACAGAGGACGCGAGGAGAGGCCTACTGTCACAGAGGGACGCGGGGAGAGGCTACGTCACAGAGGGACGCGAGGAGAGGCTACGTCACAGAGGGACGCGAGGAGAGGGCTGCGTCACAGAGGGACCGCGAGGGAGAGCGCGTCACAGAGGGACGCGGGAGAGGCTTGCGTCACAGAGGGACGCGAGAGAGGGCTACGTCATCAGAGGGACGCGGGGAGAGGTTGCGTCACAGAGGACGCGGGGAGAGCTGCGTCACAGAGGGACGCGAGGAGAGGCTGCGTCACAGAGGGACGCGGGAGAGGCTGCGCCCCGTCATCTCAGAGGACCTGCGGGTAGATGGGGCTGCTTCAACAGAGGGAGCGCGAGGAGACGGCTGCGCACAGAGGGACGCCGAGCAGAGGCTGCGTCACAGAGGGACGCGAGGAGAGGCTGTCTTCACAGAGGACGCGGGGAGAGCTGCGTCACAGGGGACGCAGGCAGAGTCGCGTCACAGAGGACGCGAGGAGAGGCTGCGTGCACAGAGGGACGCGAGGAGAGGCTACGTCACTAGGACGCGAGAGAGGGCTGCGTCACAGAGGACGCGGGGAGAGGCTGCTTCACAGAGGGACGCGAGGAGAGGCTGCGTCACAGAGGGACGCGAGGAGAGGCTGCTTCACAGAGGGACGCGGGGAGAGGCTGCGTCACAGAGGGACGCGAGGAGAGGCTGCGTCACAGAGGGACGCGAGCAGAGGCTGCGTCACATAGGGACGCGAGGAGAGGCTACGTCACGGACAGAGCAGTCCCGCCGCCGCCGCCGAGCTGACTGCTGCTGCTGCCGGGGAGGCACGCCAACAGTGAGGCACGGCCGCGTCAGTCCCCACCAGAGCCACGCAGTGACATACACGCAGCCGCCCTGCGAAGCCTTCATGATGCTTTGGGGGTTGATGGACGCTGCAGTGTCATGTAGCTGCCAGACTCGAAGGAAGCTATGGCCTAGGGTAGGCTGCAGCGTGGCTGCCACCGACTCGAAGGAAGCTATGGCCTGGGGTAGGCTGCAGTGGACGGCGACAGACCAGGGAGAGCTCGGTGGTGAGTGGGGCAGGGGAGCACTGCGAACCGTTAGAGCTGGTAGGGACGGGGGACGGGAGGCGACGGGGCGGGGGGCGGCCACTATCAGCCTCTCTCTCAGGAGAAGCGGGCCGGCCGGCTCTCGGTCCGATAAGACGCCTCTCAGGCGCGCGACGCACTCGTCGCCCGGAGCCGATAAACAGAGACTGCTGCTGGTCGAAATCCGGGTCAGCCCGCGGCAAATAAACAGCCCCCGTCTCTGCCTTTTGCCCTTTCCCCCCTAGGCAGGCCGCCGTCCGCAGCTGCGCCAGAGCAGATTCGTCATTCGCCGAGACCAATCTGCTCGGCTCAGCGTGGCTCAGCAGCAGCGGAGGCGGTGCGCGGCGCGGCGGCAGAGTTCTCCAATGAGACCGAGTAGAGTTCTCCAATGAGACCGAGTAGAGTTCTCCAATGAGACCGAGTATCGCCCCGCACACGCTGCACGAGTGGCCGCTCCCAGGCGACCGCTGCCGAGCAGGCGGCCAATGACGCACCGAGACGGATACGACGCGACGCGGCGAGGTTCGGAGACAGATCTGCGACCAGGCAGACGACACGGCCGGCAAAGCCCAGAAAACGACGCAGCCAGCGGCGGGACAGGCAGCTGAGTAGGTACGGGCGGAGTCAGGTGAGTGCCTGGGGTAGAGTGCGTGAGATAGGGACCTAGGGAAGAACGCCTTGAGAAGAGCGCCTTGAGAAGAGCGCCTAGAACACGGAGCATAACGCATCGAGCACGAGCAGAGCACCAGGCCTCCCGACTCTATGCGTAGTCTATGGATTTCCCGTCTACACACAGCTGTTTCCGGCCAGCCTGCACCATCCTGCCCGCACCGTTTCCACTTCAGGCAGCAGCAGTGTAGGCGTGGCGCTGCCATTAGGCTGTGTACACACTACACTATGCAGCAGCGCGGCGGGTGCCGTCGGGCAGCGCCGGAAAGGCCGGCCGGCCGGCGGCGGCGGCGGCGCTGCTGCAGCTAAAAGCGGTGCGTCTCGACGCGCTTCGCCGGCTCCGACGACTCCGGCGGAAGGGGGCTGAGGCTGAGAGGCGCGCCGTTCGACGACTCCGGCGGAGGGGGGCTAAGGCTGAGTGGCGCGCCGTTCGACAAACCGGCGCCGCTCGTTTCCGCCGCCCAACGAGCACCAGCGTCGCCCCAGGCTGGCTGAGCGGAGGAAAAATCCATACAACTTGCCACGAAATGTCATAATATGTCATGTCATAATTTGCATCACAATCATGCATAACAAATCATCGTGGGATGTCAACAGATGTAGCCAAACGGTTTTATGTACTTAACGTGGAAGTCATATTAAGCATCCCGAAATAATGTCTAATCTTGTGTAGGAAGAAGCGTACATTTATTGTTGTAAGTACCCTAACTATACACATTCCGCTAGCTACAGTCGGATGCAATGGTGGCGGTTCAGCTGCCATGAGTGAAGCCGTGCCACGGCCCGGTTAGCTTGGCACACACGCCACAGCAGAGCCAAAGGACCAGGACGCGGTGTGAAGACGGCCGTACCCAATGGCTACAGCGGAGGAGGGTGCCACACGGCGCGCAGGCTCGGAATGCTGTCCAGGGACCGAGGAGACCGTCAGGGATTGAGGTTCAGGAAAGGCGGCACGTTAGAACGTCGGCATTGCAGGACAAACGAAAGAGGAATACGCGCGGCATTGGACGGAACTGGACAAAACAAACAAACGAACAGCCCTGATCTAGCGACCCCCTGCTGATCACCATTAACCCTTCACAGCTACACGCTGATCTTGGCTAAGTCGGCGCCGCGACCATTCTAGACTCAGCTTTACCGCCTGCCCTGACACCGGTTTTAGACCGAACAGCTCATCCGCCGGTCTGCTAATGGAATGATGGTTACCGTTGCGTTCAATGTAAGCCGGTCGCCTGAGGACGGCAAGCCGTATTAGCCGCACATAACGTCTGACCACGGCCGACGGCGCATTCTAATCCCGCCACCGTCAGCCATGTTGGCGGATTAGGCACCCCAGAGCAGCACCAGAGAGACACACTGCCGTCCCCTACGACCGGGCTCAGGGTCGGTGAGAGCGCAGGCGCTGCAGTGAAGCGCCGCTGGTGTGGACGCCCGACAGGCCACACTGAGGAGGAGTCAGTGGACAATGGGCACAGGCCGGGGTCCACGTCAGGTCTTTGGGTCGAGAGGCTTAGCAGTCGCGTGTCGCTGGCGCTGGCGCGGGGCGCCAGGCGGGTGGGTATAATACCAGAGGATTAGGGTGGCAAGGGTGACGCGGGCGAGGGATATACCCCTCCATTGGATAGGACTGATCCAGGAACAATGTTCAGGAAAATCCGAAGGGTAAGCAGGAGAATCTTAGTGGTCATGCAACCCGCTGCACCCTCAGACGGTAAACTTGTTGACCGTCTGCATGACGCGACGGTCGCAAACGTAGGTGACCTGACGTCTTGTCATCTATCCTTACCGACCAGACGGCAAGCCTAACGAGCACTCACGACGACAACCCCAGTCTCCTCCCGTCACGTCACGTCACCTTTCGTCACGTCACCTCACGTCACCTCACGTCACCTCACGTCACCGAGGACACGTCACGGCCGTCTCGCCTGTCCAGTTGACCGCCGACCCCTCGGCGTCAACCCCGCCGCCGCATTAAAACTCGACCGCAAAAACTCGAACGGCGTCACATCAGACAGACCGACGGGCCGCCGCCAGAAAAACCTTCCCGCGGCGTAGATCCTCCAGGCCGGCTTGACAACAGAACCCCAACCGCTGCACGAATCGGCCGCCGCCGCCGCCGCCGCCGCCGCCGCCGCCGCCGCCGCCGCCGCCGTGGCCGTGACGGTCGGAAGGAACCGGTCTGGATGGCACGAATGGCAAGGTGCCGAGGTTTTCGCCCCGGCCGCGCGCGGGACGCTGGACTGGCCGGTTGTGCAACGCTCCCCGAGGAGCTGGATCTCAACAATAGGTCACAACAGCTCTCTTACGCAAACGGCCGCACGCGCGGCAGCGGGGCACCGTGTATATCTGTCATCGCTACAGAGAAGCTAAACTTAACACACGATTACCATCTGACTTCTTGTGCAACCGTTGATATGAACAGGAAACAGCGAATCACAAAAGGATATGTCCACAGGGGAAGCGCACCAACTCTTAGCGACAATTTGTACACACACCCTTTTCTGTACTGTAGTGTACAAGTGGTCTCCCGGGGTTGCTTGACAAGACCTTGCCCCCTTCCCTTCCACGACACAGATCAGGCTCATCCCACGACCCCCCCCCCCGTACTTCTACCCCCCCCCCCCCCGACCGAAACCCCGCCGCCGGCGCTGGGTGGCACGCGGCACTCACCTGTCTATAAAAGGTCCGTTGCGGTACGCGTTTCTCCGTCCGGCCGCCTTATACTCGTCATATCGCCGCACACCGAACGCATCACCATACACCTGACTAGATCTGACACTCATATCGTCCGCCACACACCTGCAACACAGAGCAGAACGGGGAGAGGGCGTCAGGCGGCGGGAACGGGCAGCGGCACGGCCGCGTGGGGGCCGCGCCACGCCGTGTGGCGCGGCCACGTGGCTCGGAGCGCCGATCATAAGACCGTCATGTGACACACGGCGCCGCCAAAACGGCCGTCTGCCGGCACTGATCGGACACGTGGTTCTACATCGGACGACACGCGGAGCGGGCGGCCCAGGGAGCGTGTATGTGCTGTCGGCAGGACCGGTACAGGGACCGGGACTTCACAGGGCGAGGAACAGGCAAGGTGCGGGCTCAACGTACCGGGCGGCACTGCACACTATGGTCACCGGATTCAGCCAGGATAGGACGCCTAGATACGGAGCAGACAGAGCCAATCGCCGACCAATCGCTGGCCTCGACACTGAAGGGTACACTGATATAACACAGTCTGCCAGCATACACTGATAAAGCCCAGTTTGATAGGGTCGGGACTTGTTTGCATTTGGATAGCTGCTCAGTGGCACGTCCGGGGTTCGTTTCGATACATGGGGTGGTGGTCGTTAAGCTCCAACTCGCCACCAGAACTTTGTCCATCAAGCCAATGAGAGAACGAGTCGTCTGCTTATGTTTTCAACGAATGCCTACTGAAAGCGTCGTTAACAAACTTGTAACGTGTGCTTTACCTACAATTATCCCCTGGGTAGGTTGCAGGGTTGTGCTCGACTCATGAGTCGGGAGTCAAATTTGACTTAACTCGGACTCAAGTGAGTTGAGTCAGAGTTGAGTCAGTACAAAAATATATGTTGACTGTTAAGTCGAGTCAAGGTTGAGTCGCCTATATTTTCGCTTGAGTCAGAGTTGAGTCACCTGAATCAAAGTTGAGTCAACTCATTATCGCGATCCAAGTGAGTGATTGGAAGCCGCAGAAATGTCGAGATTTGACAGATTCAACACTGAAACCATGACATTACATGGAAAGAATATACTTAATTTGCATCAACAGGATTTTACTGTCCATGAAAACTGCAGGAGATTGAGGAAACGCAAAAAAAACAGACTAACACTGTTTTTGCCATTCACACAGTTTTCGCACACTCAATCGAAACTCTTCAACTGGAGGCTATCATCATAATGGCCGACACCACCACCTCCTGCTGCGAGGCCAGTGAAGGAAGCTCCCACGAGTCACCTGCGCCATGGAGCCCAGAGCCGCCGCCAGTCAGACAGGGAAAGTGGCAGGAGGGAGGCCCCAGACAAAGGGCGGGAAACGACCACGTGGGCAGCCGGCCACAACTGGGGCACTGGCCGGGGGTCGCTCGTTCCCACCACTGACTTTCCAGCGGTCTGCTACGGGGAAGCTGAAGAGCGGATGCCGAGCGGGGGAAGCCGGAGGGACAGGGACGGGGTCAAATCAACGACACATGGACGAATGATCGACAAGAGGAAAGCATTTTACACTCCTGGTCTGACACGCAGTCGTACCAAGAGTCGGAATCATTACCAGACGGCGTCAGACACCGTGAACATGGGTAAGTACCAGCCACGAATACTAAGTGCAAATGCTGAGCAACGCAGGCTAAACACTCTAACCAACATCGACCAGCAATACCAACCAACATAGACAAGCAACACCAATCTACACAGACCACCACACCAATCAACATCGACCAGCAACACCAATCAACATAGACCAGCCATTCAAGCCAACACAAGACAGCAACGCCAAACCTCCACAGGCGAGCAGCAAACCCCAGCGCCAGTCCAGACTATCGTCCCGCGCCCCCCTGATCCCCACATGTCACTGGGCCTCCCCGTGACATGTCATTGGTCCCCCCGTACAATGTCACGGGCCTCCCCGTGACATGTTCACTGGGCCCCCGTGACATGTCATTGGTGCCTCCCCGTTGACATGTCATTGGGTCCCCCGTGACATTGTCATTGGCCTCCCGTGACATGTCATTGGGCCCCCTGTGACATGGTCATTGGCCCCCTGTGACATGTCATTGGGCCCCCTGTGACATGTCATTGGGCCCCCCGTGACATGTCATTGGGCCCCCTGTGACATGTCATTGGGCCCCCCGCGACAGACGACAGCCAGCCTGCCGGTGGACGGGCCATCAGTCAGCCTTTTTAGCTGCTGCTCCAGGAGGAAAACGGCGTCAACAGCGAACCACCATCCAATATCGACCGCTGATAAGGCAGCGAAGACGAAGCGATACCTAGAAATGACTTCACGGGAATGGATTCTCCGTCAGGTATGTGGTATTCGAAGCCAGACCAGGCCAGCGGCAACCGGCTGTCCAGTGGAATCAGGAACGTAGCCAAGGGCACGGGGGCCGGGGCCACGGGGCACGGGGCCAGGCCAACGGCCCCTTGAGCAAACCAAATTAACACTAGATGATGATGAGGATGATTGGGGTTTTAGGGCGGACCGACAACGAAAGTCACATGGCGCCCAAAATTAACACTAAATAAAATGGAATCTGCTGATGACCCCCCTCCTCTGTCAGCAACGTATGGCTGAGGAGCAAAATTTGATTCCACCATTGACATCCCCCCCCCCTGAGAAAAACCCTGGCTACGTGCCTGAGTGCAGTGATTCGGCAATGCAGTGCGCACTGGGCATAAAGTGGTCGAAACCGTCCGTTCAGTTGCATAACGACATTGAGTGGCGAGTTAAAAATATCGATGCAGTCTGATCGCACTTGTCAGTGCTAACCCGTGAAAAGGCCCGCCATGAAACCATTCCGCCCGTCATGTTGAAGCATGTACATTTACGTCGCATACAATCTATTCAAATTTAGCAACACAGCATTTCCAACCTAAGTTGCAATTTTCGCAGCATAGCTATGCATTTAATGTTTTTAAATACTGTTAATTGCATGTAATGCATATGACGGCACTGGTGTATCAAAACCTGCTCGTTGCAGTTCTTATCCATGAATTGAATTGTGCAAATGCAATAAATATAAGCCATAAGCTGCTGGATGTGTCATAACTGCCAGTCACCATGAGTAAGCCTATATTTACTACATACGATAGCACAACGGAACGTGAAGGCTACAACGCAGTTGATGACACATCTTTCCGCGAGCAGCATGATACTTCAAATATGTAAAACTCCAATATGTGGTAGGTGCGTAAAGCATCACCTGCGATGCGTGCCCTATCTAGTCATAACACTCAGCGGCACCCTCATCACACGGAACACTCGTCTCATCCACAAGATCAAGAGGTAGACGTACAATACGCACTACGCCCCCTTATTACAAAAGAGCATAATCCTCCACCAGGACGCAGTAAGTTTCTATGGTGAGTCCTCACGCTTGAGAGGAGAAGAGAGCGTCTGACCGCGCATGCGATCAGGAAGTCGTTGAAATTCCCGACATTTAAACGGATTCGTGTATTCATGAAATGCGGCGCCCGGCGCACCGCGAGTAATTGGAAGCTAATAGACAGTTCGCAGAGTCCCGAAGGCATTGTATGATCGTGGAAATCGCATCGATCGATGTCTAGCCCGACCTTCGAATGGGACGTTAGGTTGACTTACGGATCGGTGAGGAGACAGGATTCTGACACAACTTATCATTGAAAAATATATAAAATATGTATGAAAACTTACCGCATGTGTTCATTAGTTGGCAAACAATGTCAGTTACTCTAACACGGCAGCACTCCTGATTCAATACTATGACAATTTGTCATACGGGCACACGGATTAAGTACGCATAAAATGTGTGCGTGGTGCCCTGCAAAACCGTCTCCCGATTGCGGAGATAAGGGCCCAGCTTGAGGGCCGCTGGCCTAGTGTGTCATTATTTGTCATCTCTGCTTCTGGGGTACTCCTCACGTGTCCGAGAATAGCTCCAACTCAACTCCTCCTCGAACACAAGGAGGCCACAAATGCTGAGAAGCGCACTCGACCACAGTATAAAACAGCTGTGAGCTCAATCTGAGTTAACGACATAAATCAAGAAATAGCAAATATAACAAAAATACAGCCACCGCGGGTTCGAGGACCAGCAACTGATGTCCAAAAGTCTGTGCATCCTGGTTGATGAATCGGTCACCTGAATGGTCCACAGCTGCACGCGCAGCTGTGGCCAGCGACAGGTGCGGCCGACCACCGAGCGACGGGGTGTAGGTACTGAACAGCACCGATAGCCAAACTACTGACAGCGGGAACCCCACAGAATCCAAAATAGGACAACACCATCGCCGCTGACGTCGCGACACGTGTCCGCCGCTGACGTCGCGACACGTGTCCGCCGCGTCAGTGTACAGCAGTACCCCCCCCCATCCCCCCTTCTGGCTCCATATAAACACAGCAAATGTGCACACAGCTGCACGGCAAACAACTGTGTCCCGATAAAGATCAATTATCGATAATATATATACAAACATTTGATAAGCAAGCTTGTCAGCCCCCACAGTGCTTGCCAAGTTCACACAGGCACGTACACGCTAAGAGCCCCCCCGCAGCCCATGTGGCTCAAACCAGTTGACAGGACCCTTCAAGTGATCCCCACCCTTCACCCCACCCCGCTGAGTCTTAACCCTATTCCTGGAGGGATGAAAAGTATACGAATCTGCCCCCCCCCCCTTCTGGATTTTCTCCATAACGTTTGTGACACTAGCTGCTTCTATCGAATTAAACGTGTAAAATAACCCATAGAACATATGTCGCATGACTTTCGTAGACCTCTTGCCAATAGTGACCTTTTGCGACATGATCTTGACATTGACCTTTGCTTACAATTTCACTTGTGCTTATGCAGGAGATTCACTATAACTTTAAGAGCACTCTGAGATAATAGTCTCAATCTAAGGATTTGTGTGGTGGATCTAAGGCTTGAAAGTACAGCCCCAAAAAACTTTAATATATCAATTTTGACTCTTGACCAGACCGTGAACCGACATATGACCTTATTTTGAAGATTTCGCGAAGCTTCAGATACGTCTCATTGTGAGTTTTCGAGTGCCGCCTTGCGCGTCTCGCTGCGGTTATAGGTCCGGAAGATAACGAGGAGGGGCAGAATCTGTCCCCCAGCCAAGTGTGCCGTCTTCGGCTGAATGCCACAGCAGGGCGCCGCGGGTTAAGTACCGCCAGGATGGGGTTGCTTCCGTGCGCCACTCAGTCGATACTGCGCAGGGAGACAATCATGGCGCAGATAGTTGGTCATTGCCGCCGCGCCGATAACGTCTGAGACGTTCCACCGCATGACCACGGTCATTCTGACCCGACCTGAACCCCTGAGCGCTGAGCGAGCTCAGGGAGTTCAAATAGAAGCTGCCGGGCGGGCTAATGGAGCCCGGTTGGTGGGGAGTGGGGGCGGAGCAGGGTCCCAGGGAAGCTGCCCCAGTCCAATCAACGTGACCAGGTGTGACACTGGCAGCCGGCAGGGCAAGGCTGGGCGAGGGGCGGGCCAAGTGGGGAGAAGTGGGGCGAGGCTCGGGCAGCGCCGCGGCAGCAGACACGTCAGCACGAGGTGTCCCGCCTCCAGGGAAGCCCGCCCTCCGCACTCGACTGACCCAGATAACCCACTAATCTCCCCCCTGCCACGCCACACACACTACGTCGGCGAGGCAAGACAGCCTCGACGACCCCTCGGAGGGAGGGGGGGGGGGGCACTGCGGACCCGCCAACCGCCCGGGAGGGGGCGGGTGCCCCGTGGAGGTCCGGGAACATTGCGCAATACCGCCCACGCCCCCGCCCCCGCCGCGCCCTGCTGCCGCCACCACCGAGCCGTCGCCGCGGCTGACAACGACGTAGTACGCTCGGTTCGTTCGTTCCGCAACACCTGCCGGCCGAGGGCTATACACGGCTGTACGACCGAGACGCTGGCCAACTGGGGCGGCTAGTTTGATAGCTTGGTGGCAGACAAGCCTAGCCAAGCTGACGTAACCCTGCCACGGTTATCATCGTCCCTCCATCACCGTCGACACGCCGCTGCTGCCATCGCCTTTGTCAGTTCGTCAGGAGTGGCGACCAGTTCGGTTCCGGCAGGTCTGTGGGCCCACCAGCTCAGGTGTCCACAGAGCCCGACCGGTCCCGTCTCCCGACCGGTTCCGTCCCGTCCCAGCCCGTCCCGACTGCCGACCGGTCCCGTCCCGACTGCGCGACCGGTCCCGTCCCGTCCCAGCCCGTCCTGGTGCGGCGTAGGTGCCAAGCCACGGCCGGACGGGTTTGACACCTGCCGGGCTGAGCCGGCCGTCCACCGCCGCCAGCCGTCGGGCCACCGCCGGCCGTCAGCGGGGTCCACTGCCGGGGCATCGGCCTCCTCCGGCACCAGTCAGTCGGCGGACAGCGGGCACGGTGCCGACCCTGCCTTGCACCGCTACAGCGCTATCACAAGGAGTTACTGGGTCCACAGACCACACGGTCAATGATATGGCAACAGTTGGCGCCAAGAATGGCGTCACGGCGGAATGCAACGGGATCAGTTTCCGCCGAGGCAAAGGTCAAGAGACGAGATTAGTGTGCAAGTCAACAGAGCAAGGGAAATCAACAGTTTTGAGCTCCACCAAACACGATCCTGACTACGTCTTGTGTTGCATCATGAGCACAATGTTAAAAACGAGCTGGCGGCTGTCGAATAAACAGCCGCCGCACGGTGCTGAACTCGGCCGTGCTGGCCTGGTCGGCACCTCCAGCACGCTCACAGACCGTGTGTATATACAGGTTTGTTGGCAGGTCGCCCGCCGACCGACCGCAGCGGGTGACCCCGTGACCCCACATGACCCCGACATGACCCTGTGACTTCGCACCACCGCCGGCGGCCGGGTCCGCGGCGGCGGCGTCTGACCTCCAGCGACCCAGGGTCACAGCGTCCCATGACGCAGGGTCACCGCTTCCAAACACATCGCACAACGGCACGGGCCTGGGCGCGGCGCGGTGGTGGCCGAAAAACAGCCCAGCAACGCCTCCCTCCGCCGTCTGTCCGTCGACGCGTCAGAAAAACGGCAGCGGAAGAGCGGCTCGGTGAAAGCGAAGTTGGCCAATCGTGTCCGGCGGGCACGGGCCGCAAAAACAGCGGCGTTAAATTATAGCAGCGTAGCCATGTCCGGAGTACGTTTTTTGTCGGCCGGCGTCCGCGCTGCCCAGTGGACGGGCCCGATATGAGGATGGTGATCAGTTTTTTAGCGCGCGTTTTTTGTCGCCGGCAGTCACGAATAGCGGGGGAGAAGGCGACGTGCATCACCTGAGCTGTGAAATAAAGTGAGCGGATACGGCCCGAGTTAGTGTCCATAGCCCGCGGTACTTATCATGCAGCAGCCTTCCTCATCAGCCACCGAGGAAAGTGGCGGCCGCAGCATTACAAGCCGGGCGGGAAAACCGATGCTTGGCTCAAGCGTCAGATAAAACACCCGACTAAAAACACACAAAACCGCGCGAAGTGACGCGCTAAGTGACGCACGTCGAATATAAACCCTTCCGCCCGGCGTCAGGACGGACGGACGGACGGACAGACGGACGGACGGACAGACGGACAGACGGACAGACGGACAGACGGACAGACGGACAGACGGACAGACGGACAGACGGACAGACGGACAGACGGACGTCAGACTGCCCCTCTTGTATCATCAGGTCTCAAGACAGCCGTCAGACGTCAGTGCATAAACTCCCATCGACAGACTCTCCTGTCATAAGCATCGTAAGCCTCAACCCAGAGGTCAGTACATACGCTTCCATCACTCGGTCCCTCTGTCATCCCCGGAGACGCATCCATCTGTCTGCCATCGCCGCCGGGGTCTCCGTCACTCCGCCATCGCCGCCGGGGTCTCCGTCACTCCGTCATCGCCGCCGGGGCCTCTGTCACCGTCCAGTGACCGCGGTCCGCCGCCGGTCGAGTGGCCGCGTGTGACGAGTACCGGAAGTGCGGCGCGTCCGACACGACAGGAAGTGTGGCAGATGGCCAGTCGTCCACGGCCAGCCGGCCCCACCGGCCACCGGCACCGGGGCCACCGGCCACCGGCCACGGCCACCGGCCACCGGCCACTGCCACCGGCACCGCCGTCCTCCCGTCCACGTCCACCGTCCACCGTCCACCGTCCACCGTCCACCGTCCACCGTCCACCGTCCACCGTCCACCGGCCAGCCGGCAAACGCAGGCGTAAGCCAAGGGAAAAACTTAAGACAACTTGCTTCACTACACGGAAACTTGAAATTGTATTGGGAAAAACATAACGGCACGTATTGGGCATTTGTCTATCGAAAGTTTAAAGGGATCGCAGGTGCGAGGGCTTTCAATATACAATACCTGTTGTGTGCTGATGTTCGTAGCATGAAGCGAAGCCAAACCTTCCCGCCATTGTGAGTCTGCCCGCCATTGTGCGGCAAGTTGTCGTCGCTTCCTTGTCCTTCTGCAGCCGAGTCGGACCGGCGGCAGTGGAGTCAGCAGGGCCAGCTGCAGCTGCTTCCCTGGCAGCTGGCTGCTAGTGCAGCATGACATCGACTGAAGAACTCGTCCCGGAACAAACGGGTGACCATTGTGCTACAAGGTGCTGGCAGACAGCCGGCACACAGTCTTGTTTCAACGTTGAAAGACAGTGGCAATACTTGACCCAAGCTGCAAGACATGTTTTTTATTTCCTTTTGCAATCGTGCGCCAGCCAGTTATCAAGGTGGCAAAAGGTACGCCTTCGGCGATTCAGACTATTTGAAATGTTTATGACACAGCTCTACCGATCATTGGAGTTTGTACAGCACCGTTCTGCAAACCAAACAGACCCGGGGTATCATCCGGCCACTAACGAGTAGCCAGGGAAGACGCGCTGGACCACCCGTCCGGCCGTCTGCTTATTTTTGCATAATTTATGTACAGGCAGTAACCCACACACAGAGCCTGTTCCGGGGCGGCGACTCGAAGCCTTCCCTTCCGCTCGGGTATGCCTATTTATTTGAGCAAATGAGATCAGCAGTAATTAGGCCATAACTATGGATGTCGCTGCTGAGACGAGACCGGTGCTGCGAAATGCAGTCAGTTCGTACATTTGCAAATGTGACCGAACGCATAGATACAGTGGTGGGACAAACGGAAAACTATCTTAAGACATAGGCCAACATGCATGCCATTTTTAGCGAGGCATTGTCTGCTTACGCTCGGATCACTTTGGTTGCGAAGCGAACCCAGTTGCAGGAAGGAGGTAAAAAACGAATCATTAAAACAAAGCGTTACAACTTGTTTACTGACGCTTTTCCGGTCTATTCTTCGGAACAGCCACGCTCTGACCCCCGCGACGTGCATTGAGCAGAGTATAAACCTCGGTGTCAGACTTTGTACTAACAAATGGAAGAGATGCGGGCCGCTCATGAACAGCTGCTGGCTCGATTTGCTCAGACAGCGTCAAAGCGTCGTAACGTCTGCAGCGTATCGTGCAAACAGCTGCAGCCGCACAATTAATGATACTCGTGTAACAAACATGATTTTTGCTGTTGTTTTAGGTAAACATCCATTCAGCTACAACAAATGGCCGCTAGCTCGTTTGGCCCACCAGAGGATTCTGCTCAGAAACCGCGGGAAACCCACTCTGTTAAATCTGCTCTGTTCTGACCCCTGCTGCCACCGTGCTGTTAGCCACCGTGTATCAGACGGGGCGAGGTCCGTACCGCAGTGGAGACAACAAAGGCCGCGCAGCCTGCGTCCTGGCCGAGCGGAGAGTGACGCGACTTTCATGGAGCTCGTTAGCCTGTCTGCCACCGCCGCCGCCGCCTCGGGCCGAGAGGGGCCTGGCTGCGCCCTGCAGTGCTGTAGGAGGAGCCTCGTTCTCCGTCCGTCTGCCGTGTCAGCGTCGGCGGCCTGCAGTGACGGCAGACGGCGGCGGCGGCGGCGGCACGGCGGGACCCTCCGCACACCGCCGCCCCTGCCGACTGCTGACTGAGTACAGCTCACTGCAGAGTGAAGCTCAGCGTACGGTATCGCCGCCGGCGTTGGACGATGATGATGATGGTGCTTCACGGCGGGGCCTCTGACCGACAGCTCTCTCTCTCTCTCTCCATCTCTCTGCTGAGCTGCTCCCGGGGCCGGGTCTAGTGCAGACGGCGCCAGATCAGGCCCGCCCACTGGGGCCCGCTGCACGTGCAGTGCACTGCCTGCGGTGCACGGCTCGGCAGCACAGTCATGCACTGTGCAGTGCTCCACCGTGCCGGAGGGAGGACGAGTGGCAGCGGGCCGCGGTCTCTGGGCTGTACTTGAACTGAGAACCACAGGCCTCTCACCCACCAGCGCCGCGTCGAACAGCACGCCACGCGTAGGGAAGTACTCTGATCTCTCACTCGCCGTGCCGGCCAGCCAGCAGCGCCGGTCGCTGCAGGGGGCGCGTCGTGTCCGACCCCGCTCTCCAGACCAGTACTGAACGGCACGACACCGGCCGGCCATTCTCACCGGCCCGAGGTCAGCCGAGGTCAGCTGAGGTCAGGCCGCACGGCCACGGGTCAGCCGTGCTGACGGTGTGCCTTCCAGAGACGAGTAGGTGTCTGAGCACCAGGCTGCGTGCTCTCTGAACTCTACTGATCGTGCCCGCGTCGTAGATCGGAGTGTATTGATCTACGGAGCCGTGTCGACAGGTCACCAGCCTATCGCTGCAGCCACAGCTCCCTCTCTGATCAACAGTCCAGCGCATCGCCGCCGATGGACGCCGGCGGTCATCAGAGGCCGTCATCACAGTAATGATGGTGGTGGTTGTGATGACTGGCGCCGCCACTACGGTGAAGACTACACGGTGCCGATGAGCGATCATGGTCGGTTGCGCCCCTCCCGACAGACGGGACCGTCGGCATTGACGGTGGACTGGTCCGCGTCAGTCAGGCAGTTCACCCCCCGCGCCACGTCCCAGTGAGGGAGGAGCGGAACTCCGGGTAGGTGACGTCCGGCGGCGGCTGGCGGGGGCCAGCCAGCCAGCCTCCCTCTCTGACGCCGCGGCCCAGAGAGCTGATCATAGGGTCGGCCCGTCTGCAGCCCACCAGACGTGTCCGCTCTCACCGCCACACCGGGTCAATGATACAGCCCCGCCAGCAGCCACCGGCGATACAACCATCGACAGGGGGCCAGCCAGATATAGCCACCAACAGGGGGCGGCAGGCCGGTTAAACAGTCACCAACTGAACACCTGTTAACCCTGAATACAGCTACCAGCTGATCAGATGATGATTACGTTTTTTGGAACCGCCTGTTGGTCAGCGTACAGAACCAGAGCAGCTACGGACGAACTCCGATACTAATAACGAGGCAGTGAATAGGAATAACCGGGAGACGATTCAACAAACGTGAAAATTACACCCATCATCAGCCCCATTCTAACGCCAGAGCCACCTGTGCGATACATCAATAGCCTTCAGCAGGTCGATCGCTCCCGACCAATAGCAGTCAACAGGCCTCCAGTCATCTCTCATCCGCTGACAAACACACACCGGCTACCGCACCGTCAGCCCGCTCCGTCCCCGTCTCTGGCCGGCAGCCGGCGGCACATGTGCCTCTGTCTCGGACCTGCAGCGCTATTCTCGTCCCCAGGTCACACACAAACACACACAAACACACACACACACACACACACACAAGCGGCCGAGGCGAGCCGCCGAAAAACGGCCGCCTCAGCTGCCGTGCCGCGTGTCAATGAAAGAGCGAGCTGGCGTAACAGTACAGTGTTGGGCAATGGTGTCGGTACTCCAGAGAGGTGAGCCGACCTGCAGCGACAAGGGTGGCGGGTTACGGCTGCCATGGAGGCTGAGACGCGTTACAAAACAGTATACAGCGACGGTAGGGTATAGGTATGGGTACAGGACAGGCACAGGTCCAGGTCAGCTTAGACCTGCCCCGTGATCAGTGACATAGTATGTATGACCCGAGTCGTGGTCAGTGGCACGACTCTTGTGATCCATACGTGATCTTGTGTCTCCTGCATCATACCGCGCATTGTCCAGTGACCTGTGTCGTTATCTGAGAAGACATTCATTTACCGACCGATGGTACGCCTCCTACAGTGTTCCAGAGTCGTAACACGTAAAGCCACGTTCCTGCCCGTGACGAGGCCCGTGCTGAGCAGTGAGCCCTTGCGGTGCCAACACCGTCGGTGCGCACGGCCGCAGCTCAATCCACTGTGGCCGCCCGCCAAGGCCAGCAGCCAGGCCGCTGTCGTGAGCGGCAGGTCGGAAACGTGCACTGGCCCCCCCCCCCCCCCGGCTCGAAACCGACTACTGGTAGCCACTGCACAGCTCTATAAGACCCTGCCCGGCAAGGCACCCAGCGGCGCCGATGCCGTCCTGCCCCGCTGACCAGCCCTCGATCCACAGAGCCCTGATGTGACCCTCAGGCGGTGTCTGCAGCTCGCGGACACTCCTGCCCCGCTGACCAGCCCTCGATCCACAGAGCCCTGATGTGACCCTCAGGCGGTGTCTGCAGCTGGCGGACACAACAGACAGATACCGGTCTGCACGGTGGAGGGAGCCGGACCCTCCGGCTGGCTGCTCTGTGCAGGGTGCAGCGGCTCAGCACTGCCAATCTGAGACGGCAGGAGAGACATTCAGACCAACAGGCGGCCATCGGCCGGTGACGGGTCAGTCCCAGCGGTAACCCGGCTCACTGACAGCGTAAGGCTGAGGCTGCTGCTCTGCAGGCAGCCGAGGCAGACAGTTTGCCACCCACCCGCAATGATGCTAGCCAGTCGGCACAACGTCCAGGGATTATGCACCTCAACACCACCAGCTGTGTTCAGCTTATCACTGCAGGCTTTGGAACCTAAGCCATTCGTCCGGCATGGCTGAATGACATTCGTGGTCGATTCTAGGTCGAAGGACGGACAGGACGACCAGCCTTCGTTTGAAGCGGCTCTGTGCCTGGCTGCGACGGCCGCCTGCGGGGACGCCTCGCCTCTGCGGGAGGTCGCGTCGCCTCCAGACGGTTTGTTGTGCCGCTCGGCAGGGGCCAGGGTGACGTGCCGCTCGACAGGGGCCGGGTGACGTGCCGCTCGGCAGGGGCCGGGGTGACGTAGGGGCCAGGGTGACGTGCCACTCGGCAAGGGGCCAGGGTGACGTGCCACTCGGCAGGGGCCAGGGTGACGTGAGGCGCCACAGCCGGTGCCACCACAGCAGCGAGGCAGGTGAGAAAACACGACAGGCTGCCGCCCGCCGTCGGCCAGCAGACGCTGCTGTCACAGTAAACACGCTCCCTCCATCCCACCCTCCCTCCCAGTCCCAGTGGCAGACGCTCGGCAGACGCTCAGTCGGTCACACCGGGCTGAGCTGGAGCTGGGCTGAGTCTGAGTCGACACCGAGCTTCGCTTGAGCTGGGAAAGGGCAGGGACTAAGCTGGGGCTGGGCTGAGTATGAGTCGACACCGAGCTTCCGCTTGTGACTGGGAAAGGCAGGGACTAAAGCCTGGGGTGGGCTGAGTATGGAGTCGACACCGAGCTTCGCTTGAGCTGGAAGGGCAGGACTAAGCTGGGGCTGGCTGGATATTAGTCGACACCGAGCTTCGCTTGAAGCTGGAAAGGCAGGGACTGAGCTGAGCTGGGCGAGTATGAGTCGACACCGAGGTTCGCTTGAGCTGGGAAAGGGCCGGGACTAAGCTGGAGCTGGGCTGAGTATGAGTCGACACCGAGCTTCGCTTGAGCTGGGAAAGGGCAGGGACTAAGCTGGCAGCTGGCTGAGTATGAGCACAACCGGCTTCGCCTTGAGCTGGAAATGGCGCAGGACTAAGCTGGGCTGGCTGAGATGAGTCGACACCGAGCTTCCGCCTTGAGCTGCGGAAAAGGCAGGACAAGCTGGGGCTGGGCTGAGTATGAGTCGACACCGAGGTTCGCTTGAGCTGGGAAAGGGCCGGGACTAAGCTGGGGCTGGGCTGAGTATGAGTCGACACCGAGCTGGCGCTGAGGCTGAGTCTGAGTCGACACTGAGCTTTGCTTGGGCTGGGACTGCGCTGGGACTGAGCTGAGACTGAGCTGGGACTGGGAGACACTGAGCTTGGACTGGGAGACACTGATCTTGGACTGAGGGACACACTGAGCTTGGACTGGGAGACACTGATCTTGGACTGAGCTGGGACTGGGACACACTGAGCTTGGACTGGGAGACACTGAGCTGGGACTGGACTGGGAGACACTGAGCTGGGACTGAACTGGGACTGGGAGACCACTGAAGCTGGGACTGAGCTGGACTGGAACACTGAGCTGGACTGAGCTGGACTGGGACACACTGAGGCTGGACTGAGCTTGGACTGACAGCATGAGCTGGGACTGGAACACTGAGCTGGGACTGAGCTGGACTGGAGACACTGAGCTGGACGGAGCTTGGGACTGGCGAGACACTGAGCTGACTTGAGCTGGTACTGCGGAGACCACTGAGCGTGGACTGGGACCACACTGAGCTGAACTGAGCTGGGGGACTGGACAACTGAGCTGGGACTGCAGCGTACTGGGAGACACTGAGCTGGGACTGAGCTTGACGGACACACTGAGCTTGGACTGGGAACACTGATCTGGACTAGCTGGGACTGGGAGACAGTGAGCTGACGTGAGCACCACTTGAGCTTGGACTGGAGACACGTGGATCTTGGCTTGAGCTGACTGGGAGACACTGAGCGGACCTTGGGAGACCACTGAGCTGGGACTGAAGCTGGACTGGGACACACTGAGCTGGGACTGAGCTGGCTGGACACACTGAACTGGGACTGGGAGACACTGAGCTGGACTGGGAGACACTAGCTGGACGAGCTGGGACTGGACAACACTGATTTGGACTGAGCTGGGACTGGGAGGACACTGATCTGGGACTGGGAGACACTGAGCTGGGACTGGGACACTGAGCTGGGACTGAGCTGACTGAGCTGGGGACTGAGCGGGACTGGAGCTGGGACTGGGAGACACTGATCTTGGACTGAGCTGACTGGGAACACTTTGACTGGCGACTGGGAGACCTGAGCGTGAACTGCGAGACACTGCATCTTGACTGAGCTGCGGACGGGAGACACTGAGCTGGGACTGCGGAGGGACCACTGAGCTGACTGGGACACACTGATCTTGGACTGACTGGGAAGTGGAGACACTGATCGTGACTGCAGCTGGGGCTGGGAGACACTGAGCTTGGGACTGAGCTGGACTGTGAGACACTGAGCTGGACTGAGCTGGGATGGACACATTGAATTGGGACTGTAGCTTGGATGGAGAGACACTTGAGCTTGACTGAGCTGGGACTGAACACTGGCTTGACTAGCTGGGATGTGAGACAGCTGAGCTGGGACTGAGCTGCGGACTGGGTACACACTGATCTGGACTGAGAGGACACTGGGGTCATCCAGCCGCCACTTCAGAAGCCCAAGCCAGAACAGAGACTGAGCTAACACAGCCCTACTGCGTCAGGGTTGACTGACAGACTCGGACAGGACATAAGACAGACCACCGAACAAAGATGGGACCCAGCGGCACCATGACAGACGCTGGCGAGCAGACGACACACAAACAGCCGTCTGCACATCGGACAGCACAGACTGCGCGACACACGGCTGAAGCATGCGCAGATCATACATCAGGCTCTAGAGACAAGATGTTGGAACAGGACAACTTGGTGGTGATGATGATGAAAAGGACAACGCCAGTCACCAAGTAGTGACTCGTACGCTTTACAGCAGCCTCTGTCCAAACAGCTGGGCCAAAACGAGCACCTAGCGTTCACCACACCATGGAGCCAAAACGAGACCCAAACTGCAACATAACAGAAGCTATCACCCATCACGGAAGTAGACATAAACAGTCCGGGCATGAACGACAGGTGACGTGAGGCGCATCCCTCCGGACCTCACATGACCCAACGGAAACGTCAGCTTCCTCCCCGCTCTTCCGCTCCTGAACCGCCCGCCCGCCTGTCTGTCTGCCTGTCTATCCCAGAGCCGTACAGAAGGCTGGTGGCCGGTCCGGCGTCTGTCTCTAGCCAGCGTAGCTGCATCCCCTGCCCCGCCGCCCGAACAAAGAACAGAAAGCGACACTCAGTCTGACGGGCTTCTTTCTCCCGTTTCGGAGACGCTGGCCTCCTCAGAGCCCTCGACGTCGCGATGAGGGGAGCACCAGGGGAGGACGGCGAGGGTCGCGATCCCTTCGAAGCGTCACCCCGACAGGCAGGCGAGACGACCCCATTCCCCTGCCGCCATCGGCCGTCGCAATAGGCACGCGCCCGAACAAAGGGGCAATGGTGGGCCGGGCCGAGACGAGCCGAGCGGCGGCGGCGGCAGCGACGGCGGCGCGGCCGCGCTGGTGAACAAAGGGGCGTCGGTCGGCGCTGGAGCGGGCCGCAGCGAACCCGCAGCCGAGCCAGGCGGACCGGGGCGGCCGGTCCCACCTGGCCGCCATCTGCCGTGCCCGCCAGGTAGCTGGTGCAGTGCGCATGCGTGAGACTCCTCCCCTCGCGCACAGCACCGCGCCGCGCGGGGGCCGCGGGCCGGCCGCCGCGGAGCCGCCCGGCTGGCTGGCTGGCCGCTCGACAAAGGAGCGACGAGCCCTTGTTCGACACTCGACAGCGTCCGCTGACGGCGGCCGGCCGGCGTGCTGGCAGCGGCGGGTGTCCGCGGACCGACCAGCCGCCTGGCGGCGCCCTGCACCGGAAGGCAGCCGTTCGCTGCGAGGTCGACCTGCCGCCGCGCCAGCAGCGGCGCTCTGGGCTGCGGCCGCCGCAGGACACAGGACAGGACGGCCGCCACAGGACGGGGCGGGGAAACGGCGCCGGCTGTGGCGCCGGCAAGTATAGTCTACCGCCGGAAGCGGATGCTTTCGCCCAGCATCTCACGCCATGCTATCACGAGTCGCTGCTTGGAAATAGCAGGGTTGGTTGGGAAGTAGCCGTTACAAGCATGAGGGCGTGTTTTGTCAACAGTCAGCCCACAAAACACACGGCTGCGGTCTCAGTCACGAGGTTGCCGTGGAGTTCTTCGATGGGTGGGTCATTAACACACGGCTGCGGTCTCAGTCACGAGGTTGCTGCGGTCTCAGTCACGAGGTTGCCGTGGAGTTCTTCGATGGGTCATTATGGATGACCAGTCCAATTAATTCGGAAAAATGCATGCAGGGAAAACGGAAAACGCGAGACAAAGTTGTCCAATGCATTCTTCCCGAAGTTCTGTTACCTAAACATATTACAACTACGTTTTATGTCGGCGAACTTCCTTCAACCTGCGCACTTCCGCTATTTGAGTGCCTGATTTCTAGCCTCAACTTGAACTTGTTCGATGGTTCATCGACTTCAAACCTTCCTCAGGAAATTCCCGACAGACAGACGGACATATCCCTCTTCTTGCAAAATAAAACTTCGCCTCAAACCCAGTCAACCAACTCAACATTCAATGAAGCCAGCAACCGATTCTTAAACTCAACCAAGGGCAACCGAGTCATCACTTTACAAACCATATGGACGCCCCACGTAGCAGTGCGCTGCGGTGTCCTTCCAGTAAGCCCATCCAGCACCCTCAGCCAGTCCCACAGTGTCAGGCCAGCATGCCCACCCCTCCAGCATGCCACGACACACACACTGGCTAGCCGTCACCGCAGCGCGCGCAGCTGTTGCCTCCCAGGCAAGGCCACTGAGCAATCCCTCGCAGGGCCGCTACAAACGGGAAATTCCACAGCTCTCTCAGTCGGCCACTGGGAGAGGAGCCAGATGAGGCGACGGCCCCGGGGTGTGCTAAGATGATACCCCACAGGACGAGCCCTGCAGATGAGCTCAGCCAAAGTTCAGCTGTCGTTTACTGCACAGTCGAGGCATTGTAGTCTGTGGTGCACTCCGGGCCTCTCCGATGTTAAACTGCGTCATGTTTTACGACATTCCATCGAGTGTGTGCTGTCTTTTGAAGAAACATTCAGGACCGGTCCCGGAGAGCAAGAATGACCCGGCGATTTGAGAAAGCAAATTCTGAATTTCAAGGCCATTTCATTTTTGCAAGAATAGTTATAATCTTAATGTTTCCAAAAGAAACATCTGATTTAAGAGTCATTTGCATTGCAGAGTTGATTGCGGTTGCACGTTGAGTGGTTGTCATTGTACAGTATCTGTTAAAAAATGGCTAAGCCGATCTTTTTAATGATTTTTGGTTAGGTTGTAAACAACAGACACCTGCTTTTTACTAACACAATCCGGTTATAGCCTTGGACACAACAAAATGAGTGTGCTTATCCTGCATAATTGAATAATAAAATGTGAGCAGTGAATGACACGAAAAGAAGAGTAATTGTTTGATGAGAGCAAAAATCTTTAGACCCCAAAAGACCGATAATATGTCCCCAAAATTCCAACACTCGCGCCATCGAGTGTGTGCTGTCTTTTGAAGAAACATTCAGCCCAAAGGAGCCAACGGACCCATTCACTCTCACAGAGATGAAAGGCGGAAGGCATCTTGACAGTTTATTCCTGTGATCATTGATCATGCTTCGACAACAGCACCTAGAAGCTAATGATTAATTCAACGCTCCCGTGGACCGCACAACGTTGTCAAAATTATCACCCAATGCTTTTAGTTTTACTTCATAACAGTAACAAAAATATTATTTCACACTCTGGTTTAACCCTCGCCCTACAGGGGAGGGCCTGCCAGGACCCAGGACGTTCCGCGTTGCTTTATGTTGCTTGATTTGGAAGTTAGCGAGGGGCCTGTCAGCCCTTCCCCCGTAGGACGAACGCGAAAAAAGCTCCCGTAGGGCGAGGATTAAAGGCTTTTATATTTGTACAACTAGAAGAGTTTTGAAAACTCTGCTTGCTGCAATAGTACAGCAGGCTATTGTAATTACATTACTATGCACAGGTAACAAGCAAGTGGATAAGACTGAACGCCCGTCTGTATACAGCAGACTATTTTAAGCAGGAAGTAGACTGAGAGGGAGAAGCCACATAACAAGTTAATTAATTACTGATTTCATTAGGTTGTACCTGCCAGAGAAAAAAATATGTGATTAAGAAAAGGGCCAGATAGAGCATTTATCTTGATTTTGAGTGTTGTAATAACGACCTAAGGGTTAGCTAATGATTATATACATCATTTTTTTTTTTGTCAGACGACGCCAGACTTGATTATATACACATTTTTTCAGAGGACGCCAGCCTATCAGCCGATCGCCTCGCCGAGATCTCTCGGGTGGACGCTCGGTGGTGACATTTCAGACCGATGGTGGAACCTAACCGGACAAGCATGCCGTCTGAGGGCACCCTCAAAGTCTGTCAGCCGACGGTACCGTCACACATGTCAGAGCGATGGCTCAGCACTGCCCGACCGAGCGTCCTACAGGCCGGGCCGGGCCGGCCAGGTCCGCCGTACGGCCTCTGCCTACAGGCCGGGCCGGGCCGGGCCGGCCAGGTCCGCCGTACGGCCTCTGCCTACAGGCCAGGCCGGGCCGGCCAGGTCCGCCGTACGGCCTCTGCCTACAGCTCAGGCTGCTGCAGCGGCGGAGGCCCTCGCACCAGCACACATCGACACAACGCCGCCCCGTACAACAGGCCCGTACAGCAGGCGCCGTACAGCAGGCCCCGTACAGCAGGCCCCGTACAGCAGGCGCCGTACAGCAGGCCCCGTACAGCAGGCGCCGTACAGCAGGCGCCGCTCCGTACAGCAGCCAGCCGGTGCGGGCACGGTACAAACACAGTGGCCGGCGCGGGGCCGTCAACAACAGAGCGAGCCTCGGGCCGCTCAATACCGGCGGGCCGCTGTCGGCCGGTCCGGTCCGCCGCGCAGCAGAGACGGCACGACACGCCGCCGCCGCCGCCGCTCCTCCACCGCCGCCGCCGCCGCCGCCCGGCCGTTCATCACAGCCAGCGGCCGACCCGACGGCCGTCCGGACAGCGCGCCGTAAAGGCCAACCCGTCGCCATAAAGGCGCCGTAAAAGAGCGGCAAGCGGCAGCGAGCGACGCCGCCGCCGCCACCTCACAGCACAGGCTATCCATGGCAGCAGCGGCAGCGGCGGCGGCGGCAGCAGCAGCGGCGGCGGCGGTGGTTGCAGCAGCGGCGGCGGCGGCGGAAGCCCGTCTTTTGGGGTCGGTCGATGTGACCGACGGACGGGCGGCCGCCTGCTATCGATCCAGTCGATCGCTCGGTCCGGGTCGTCCCCCCCCCCTCCCTCCCCACCGGTGCCACGTCAGCAGCAGCGCCACGCACGGCGCACGGCGGGGCGGGGACGTGGGAGGCCGCCGGCTGGTCCACCACGCAGCGCCGCCGCCGAGCCACGCTACGCAGCGTGTCTGTTTGGCACAGGTTGTCATGGCCGGCCTCATTCCCACCCCACCCGGCCCGGCCCGGCAGGCCACAGACGGGGACGTTAGGGGCCCTAAGCACCACCATCAGCAGGAAGACCCGTCATCAACGGGGGCCATCGGTCGGCGATCAGTGGCGATGGGAGACGCTGCCAGAGGTAGCCTCTGGAGGAAATGACGTCAGTAGACAGGATGAAATGGTGGCCGGACGGCTGTGACTCTACGTTAGACCAAACCTATCCATATGGCTGATAATGTTCATAGGTTTTTCCTGGGAAAGGAAATGACTGGCGGAGGACCGACCAACCATCAGCCAACATGGGAAGAATGTAAGGATCACTGTGCAGTGTGCAGGATGGCAGCACGACGACCTCAATGTTCATATCGAGACCCAGGAGCCAAGCGCCTTGCTGAATGATCAGCCAGTTGTTCGACTGCAGCGTTGACACAACTGGGGTTCCTCCAAACCTCACCAAATGTATAGTAACTGTCCTAGTGAGGCGTTCGTTGGGGCAGCCAGCCTCAACGCTGCTCAATGTCATCTTCACGGCGTGCAGAAGACTCTCCCCAAACTAACGGGTAACACAACCACAGCACGAGCGGCACAAATCCCACAGCCCCAACCCTCCTCCCCCCTCACCACAGTCCACAGATATGCACACTGCACCACCCATCCCGAGCCCCGTGCACAGTTGTACATAGCACGGCCATACGGCGCGGCGGCCGCCGGCAGGCAGCCGGATACGACTAGCACACGACACCCATGGCAACACGGTGACGTCACGGTCCTGTTCAGCATGCTCAGTCGGCCCACGGCCGCCGCCGCCCCGGGATAGCGACGGCTGAGTGGGCATATAGCTGACTGACCCACGAGCCAGCCCCGGCCGCCACCTATTTCGGGAGCAAATCAATGGCGATTCCGGTCAATCAGAGCCGTCAAACTGAGCTTTAAACTGGCAAACTTTCACCATGTGGATTTATCTCTGAGATGATGAATGTGGTCGTTCCTGGTGGCCGTTTCAGGTTCACGTGACGAAATATCCAATATTCTGGTAATCGAAGATAGCAACTGTGACATTTTCTGAACATTTCTATTCTAAAAAAAATTATTCACGGAGGTCAAGATGGAACGTTGGAGGAATTGAGGAAAGGGAGGTGTCCGCCGCGCCATGTCAGAATCGCCACTTGCTCCGCAGTCCGTAGTCGTCCACTCCTCAGTATCCTCCAGACTCGCCGTCGCACGTTCATACCGGCGGAGTCGCACCCGCATCGCATGGCTTCGCCGCACAGCGCACATGCTCACAGCACACCAACCGAACACCGAACAGCACATATCGAGAGAGCCAGCCGGTCGCGCCGCACACCGAACACCGCACAGCGAACATCGAGCCCGGATCGTACCAGCGCGTCGCGTCGGCAGGCCCGCCGTGCGGGGAGAGAGCAGGCGGCACAGCAGGCGGCGGACACCAACAGGCAGGCAGGCAGGCAGGCAGGGCTCAAGGAGGCTCGGTGGGGATTTCAAACGGGAAGAGCATGATCCAGGGACATTCGTGACTTTTGCGTTACGGGCAGCGATTGAGCGCAACATCCCAGTACCACCTGTACAGACCACTTTCGGCCACATGGGGTTCCGTCGGCCCACAACCGTTGAGGTGAGGTGAGGTCGGGTGCGGGTCAGCGGTGTTCTCAGTACTCACCCACGACTGAAGCCGGCGCCGGCGCCGCGGCCGCGGCCCGCCGGGTAGCCGCCGACGCCGGCCGGCGGTCGCGGAGGCTCGTCAGCCGGCGGACGGCCGTTCGGGTCGTAGTACTCCGTGAGCAGCGGCCGCTCCTCCACGCGGTTTTCGGCATTGTGCGCCTTGGCCGCCGACTTGATGTCGATGAACGCTACGGTGGCGGCCGGCCCTGCGGCGCCATCAGCCGACAGCAGCTTCACACTCTGCACTCGGCCGTATCTGCCGCAGAGGGGTCAGCCAGTCAGGACATGGCACGAGATCACACGACGCGCTGACAAGACGGCCACAACAAACACATTGATGTGCAAATACGATGACAAAACGCAAAGGACAACAAAAAATATTTGATGACTAAAAAGAGAGCAAAACAAGGAAAAGTGATAAAACAAAACAAAAAACATTGACTCTTCTTAAGACGTAGCAGTACAACAAAAGAAGTGTCAAAAGTAAAAGATCTACTAGATCTGCGCGCTTGGGATTTGAGAGGAAATATGTATTTTGTTATACGCTTGTAAGTAGGTACGCATGTATCTTTCGCAGCACCAATTCAAAAGTCTCTTCGACTATATACGTACGTATGTTAGCGGCACGGCCGACAACAGAGACCGCGTGTCGTGTTACGTAATGCGAGTATCGTGTTACATAATACGTGTATCGTGATGTGGACAGAGGCGACAGGCGGTTGTCTGATGAGAGGACGCGACAAACCGTGTCACAGTCACCGTCATCGCTGATGGAACCGTGACGTCACTGGTACCACCATGACGTCACTGGTACCACCATGACGTCACTGGTACCACCATGACGTCACTGGTACCACCATGACGTCATGGGTACCAGTGCTGCCGCTGCCGACACAGGGTTTTCTGGGATCCTTACGTCAGTGACGGCATACAGAAAGCATGGGATGTGATGTCGGTGGGCTTGGCTACAAACGAAAACATTTAAACTCCTTTTTGCTTGCAAAATACCAGTGAAGTTTCATGACCAGAATCATTTTGATTCCAAGACTCATGAATATCACCACGCCCTTGTTTCGTGAATATTTACGAAGACAACGCGACGTTATTCAAGAGGCGGTCTGACGTCAGAGCCAGCATAGCTATAAACCTATTCTGAATGCGGTAACATACCGAGGGCAAGTTCTCTGTTCAGAACTGGCGCGGCTTCAGAACTGGCGCGGCTCTTCCGTGGTTCGGGCACATTTACGCAGTTAAAAGCCGCATTCCAAGGCCATGTCCATTCGAGCGATTCGTTTCCCGTTTGCGGAGGTAAAGCATAGCCAGTCGTAAGTGTAACCATGCGTGACGTCTCAATATCAGTGACGAGAAACAACTTATCCATCAATGTCAAACCGTAGTTATGAGGTCCATCGTATCTGCAAGATAACCATCACATCACCACGCGGAGAAATTTCCCAGAGTTTGAAAATGGCTGATCAGGGGTGACCTCAGTCCAACTGCTCGCGAAGCTTACGTTAAAGCCAAACATTACCCGAGCATGCATATCTAGTCCTACATAAAAAATCGTTTGGATCGAACAAGAACTCAGACATTCTGAGCAAAGAGAATTCCCCAAAATGACGTCATCACCAGGAACCCTATGTCAGGCCATTGATGGCGAAACAATAGAGCTGCTGCCCCCATCGACAGCGCAGCCGGCGTGTCCGGCCACCGTCCATCACGATCACGTGCCAGCGGCACGTCACGTCACGTACCGGCCCCACGCCCCCGGCCGTGCCAGCGCCGCTCTAAATCGGACGCCGAGCGAGCTGCCGCGGTCCGCCGACGTCCGCCGATGACAGTGGAGCATTTATCTGCGACGGCGGGACGCTCAGAGGAGCCGCCGGACGCTCTGAGGAGCCAGCCTGGCTGGCAGCCGGCCGACGTCGGTCAGAATCGGACGCCGCCGCGGCTGGCAGCGGGCGGCGCCGCGCGACACCGCCGCTCACACTGCCAAACGACGCGCTCGAAATACCGGCCGGCGCCGTCCCTGCTGCTGACACGACAGCGCCGTCGGGGCGCCGCATGACTTGCAGTGCGCGCCAACGGCGGTGGGGGGGAGACCAGGCGGCCAGAACGCCCGGTCCCGCGCAGCGCCAGGCACCGCCGGCTCCGGGGCCGCCAGCCGCCGCGCTGAGCCGCACCAAGCCAGCCAGCGCAGCGGCGGCCGCCGCAAAGCGCCACTTCACGTCGCGGACCGCCAGCGGACCACGTCCGCGCAGGCGGCGCCGCGCTGCCGCAAACGCAGATTTTAACGGTGTCAGGCGGTGTGCGGGGTTCACCCCGCGCCGCTGAGCGTGCAGCGGTCATCACGGCTCTATAACGCCGCGCGCGGGACGCCGCCGCCGCGCCTGGAGACGCCATTATTTACGCCAAAGCCGGCGGCTTTCATTAGCTATTCCCGTCAGCCGGACGGCGGCGGGTCGGGCTGCGGGCAGCGTTTCTCCCTTCTTTCTCCTTGAGCCGACCAGGCGGACGCCGGGCGGCCACGTCGGACGGCGCATGCGCAGTAGAGCCTGGCCCCGCAGCGCGCGCCAGTCGTCGGTCGGAAGTCGGCGAGGTCGGTCGCCGCGGCGGTGCTGCTGCGGAGAGCGGTGCCCGGAGCGATGGTAAGGTGGTACGATCTGGGAAATGAGCGCTTCGACTGGAACCGGATCATATCGGAACAAAGCGATTGACGAAACTCCGAACTCACTGGGAGGAATACTTGGTGGCGGCGGCTACGATTTTGACACAGCAAAGCTATCTGCTCCGTCCGGCTGCCAGTCTCGGCTGTAGATAGAGTAGGGCTTATGAGAATAAAAAGTAGGTACCAGCAACGTTCGGCCAAATGTCTGGGGCAGAACTACTAAACGACAAAACCAAGCAGGGAAATTGCAAAAATTGTGCCAACTTCAGGTCCTGTTTTCTTCTCCAAGGGCAGCCGAGGTGATGGAAAACGGCTCTTTCCCTGAAGCATTTTTCTCTAATTTGGAAGGAATCAAATATCCGTTAATGTTACCAGTTGAAAATTGATAAAAAGCGTTTTGAATGTTTTCTGGTGTAATAATACAGAATTTCGAAACGCAAAAACGCTTCAACGTTGCGTTGCAAAAACGCTTCAATGCGTTGAATGAAACATGATAAAGTTAACTTAAAGCAGTACCAGCATGGCAATTTAGACATGACTTTGAAAGTGGTGAGCTCGTAACGGAGCGCTTCGCAGACGTCCATGATGTTATATAAGACGGATAGCTGACCAGACTAACCGAATCATACATAAATTGCATTTTGCTTGGGGTGGTGCGCCGTGCGAGGTCAGTATTATCACTTCGAAGAAACTCGAATGCCGCTGTAACTTTATGATTCCTATCAGGAGAGACAGGACCTAGCAATGAAGGTGCCTTCAGGCCCGAGCAAGGGCATCAGGCATTATTAAGCTCGCGAGTCGCTGCCGGCCTCCAGCGCTTGTGAGGTCCGCCAGCCGCCGCACCAACTCCCAACAGAGCCGACGCGGGCAGCACGAGAGCGGCGCTGGCGGTCTGTATCGGGCGCCATCGATTGGGCGTCCTCCACTGCGCGTGGGCCGCGCCGTCACAATCAGCAGGCAGGTCGGGTACCGGTCCCGGCCAGGCAGCTCCCAGCTCGCTCGGGCGGCGGATACCAGCGGCGCTCGACGACCGGCCGGCCGACCGACCGCGCGGCCCGATGCTATCACCGCTCCCAGCCCACAAAACCGGCCCCAGACTTGGCCGGCTGCCAATTCACCGGCGCCTCGGTATAAACACGCCTGTTGGTGGGCCGGCTGACAGCCAGGGCGGACTGTGTGCGTACCTCCAGGGTCCACCAGCAGAGCCTCGTCACTCCTCTGTACACAAAGCCATCTGACGAAGACCAAGAAAATACACCCGTGCATTTTCGCAGTATTGTAGTGAAGAATATCGACCAGTTTGGGGATAACACTGCCGTTCGCAGACCAGGAAAATCGGGCTTAACGCCACCTCGTGATCCGTTACCATAACTGTAAGCCTGAGCGTTTCATGCCGCCATCCAGAGTTTTTCCTCCTGTTTCATTCTCAATTGCTCAGCATAGTAATAGCACATTCAAAATGCAAACATAATTTTGAACTATACATGTAAGATAAATTTGATCACTGAAAATGCGAAAAGAACATTGGAGTCTCAGCTTCGATACTATAAATCAGCCTTGATCAATCAATATCCACAACCTCGCTCCGATATTTGATGATCACAATGATGACGCTATTTGGCGCAGTCATCCATACTTTTTGAAATCGAAAAATATAAATCCGTAACTCGTGAGCGTACTTACGTATTTGAATCCTACTATGTGTTAAGGAAAATAAAAATAAGCCCCAAAAGCACATGGCAAGACAAATCCAAATAGCAAATGTCAGCGACGAGAGGCTAGGAACTATTCAAGCAAGGTTGAAAGGGTCAACTCAGAGGTGACTGTAAGCACATTTCAAAGCGAATTTCAACAGACGCAATGTCAAATATACTCTCCTCAACCCGCAAACATTCACACAGGCTTCCTAACCCAGCTTGCGGCGAGGGAAACTTCCACTGCCACCCAATGTAATGTCCCTCTTTTACCGGACCCGCCATTGCCACGTCACAAACGACAGCACTCCGACACATACTCCCATATAAATCACAAACACCAACCAATGAAACTCCAATTCCAGCAATAGCCACCGCTTCCTAAAACCGCCGCTTTCCATGCGACTGCTGCCGTCTATCAGCCCATCCCCTCCCCCATCTCCAGTTGGACCTACGCAGCGGCGGCGGCACTGCTCCCCGCTGTCCCGGCCGGCCGGGCCAGTCATGGCGGCCGGCCGGGCCAGTCATGGCGGCCGACCGACCCCAGCGCGCAGCCGCCATCATGGCCGCCGCGCCGGTGAGTCACCGCCGCCCGTCACATCGACCCTCCGAGGCGCCGGTGAATTCTGAAAGCACCAGGCGCCCCAAGCCGAGCGGGCGGCGGCCGAGCGCGCGCGGTCGGCCCGGCGTTATTACGAGAGCCGCCAGGTATTCTGTACACACGGATATTATTTATGTGCCGTACCCAAATGCATAGGACGTGACCGCGCCCGCGGCGCTCTCGCCGGCGCCAGCTGATGGCCCTAATGGAAGCGCTGACCCAGCCCAGCGTGCCCTCCCCGGACGTAAGCCCGCCGGCAGCGCCGCCGGCCTGGCTGCCGGCAGTCCCTGAGTCCAGTCGTGGTTATGGTAATGCTTAGTTTTGGATAGTCCTGGGAAGCGAAGCAGACGCCCGCCTCGCAGCGACCAGAATCATTTCCTTGGAAACGGCGGCGATAGAGCAACACACAGCAAGATGAAATTAAGTTCTGATCGCTTTCAGTTCATCACGGACACAGCTGAACCGTAGCCTCATAACACTGACCTGACCACGAACATCTCGCGACTCACTCTTGCCACTTGATCCCAATTCCCAAACTGATACTCGACTCAAGCTATAACAATTATGGCAAACTAAAGCCGGCGCCTTTCACGCTTCCAGTAAGGCTGACGGAAATAGCACAGCGCAGCGCAAAACTCAGCGTGGTTTCGCACGACGTAGCGCGAGGTCACGCTATCCCCTCCCCCTCCCCCAGCAGCGAACTAATCGGGCAGAAAAATAGCACGTCCGGAGCCAAGCCGTCACATCCTGTTTCGCAGCCGACGCACATAAGAAGCCGGCCTCGCACAGTCGCCACAGCTAGTGCGGCTGCTCCGGCGTCTGGCCGCAGCTCCGTATCCGATCATCTCGGCCTGCTCCGGCGTCTGGCCGCAGCTCCGTCTCCGATCAGCTCGCCTGCTCGTGCGTCTGGCGAAGCTCGCGTCTCGACAGCTCGGCGATAAGGCGAGTCTGCGCAGCTCCGTCCCATCAGCTCGGCCGATACAGGCGGTCGGTCCAGCATTAGATACCGGGGGCCGGCGGGCAGCACGGATACAGGCGGGCTGGCGGGACGTCTGATATGGCGGACAGCGGCATAGAAACAACAGACGGCCTGCTGGCGGCTGTGACCAAGATTACTTTACTATATGCTGTGACGGCCAGCGTGGCACCGCGGAAACGTGTCTGCGGCCCGTCCCGACACGCCAGATTCACGGCAATGACGCCAGGGAGAGCACAGGGGTGGAGGGTGATGACCGGGCCGCAGCCGCCTCGAAACCAGCACAAACCGCCTCGAAACCAGCACTGACCGCCTCGAAACCAGCACCAACCGCCTCGAAACCAGCACTAACCGCCTCGAACCAGCACCAACCACTTCGAAACCAGCACCAACCGCCTCGAAACCAGCACTAATCGCCTCGAAAACAGCACTAACCGCCTCGAAACCAGCACCAACCGCCCCAATACAGCCACTAGCGTCGAACCAACATAACCGAACTCGAAACCAGCAAACGTGCGACAGCACTAACCCCTCGAACAGCAAACCGCCCCAAAACCAGCATAAACGCTCGAAACCCAAACAAACCGCTCGGGAAATCAGCCAACACCTCGAAACCAGCACTAACGCTCGAAACAAATAAGCCGACTCGAACAGCACTAAGGCTCGAACAGCATAACGCGCCTCGAACGAGAAAAACCGCCGAACCAGCCATAACCGCTCGAAAACCAGCACAACGCTTGAAATCAGCACAACCAGGAACCAGCACTACCGCTCGAAAAACACTAAGACGACTCGAACCAGCAATAAACGGACTCGAAACAAGCACTATCCGCCTCGAACGCAGCACTAACGTCGAACAGCCAAGCGAACCAGCACTAACCGCTCGAACAGCCAACCCGCCTCGAATCAGCACCAACCACCTCGAAACCAACACTAACCGCCTCGAAACCAACGCACCGTCACGCGAATGTCGGTAATGTGACGGCATCGCAAGGAGGAGCGAAATGCAGTTGACATGTGAAACTGCTGCACACCGTCCTGCAGTGCGCCAATGGCAGCACAGCGAGATTAAAGGGAGAGAGAGCGAGGTAAGGTAAGGCGCCGCATACTACGTGTGCGTCATGCCAGCTTGATGATGATTTGGGCTTAAGGGCGCCTCAACTCAATGGTTATGTGGCGCCCATTCATGCCAGCTTGCTTCGAGTGATGTATGGCATTGTCTCGTGACGCTTTAGTATTGCATCTTTACTAATTACCACCTCCCTGAATTTTTACTAAAATATCCCGTCAGTCCCCGGGCCCGGGGACAATCGGGAACAATGACCAGACACAGATGATGCTCAGAAACTATGGGACCGATCTGAGTAATTTCTTCCCCATTCGATCCGGCGTGGTCAAAAGAGTGTTGCTTAAATAAAAAATATATAGATTAGTCCACTCTAAGGGGACCAAATTAGACCAAAACCACATTGTCCCCCGACAAGCGGCTAGACGAACCCCTTCTAGCGTATCCGAGGGAGGTTACATTTTAAAGGGATATTGCCACCTCCGGAGGATTTCTAAAAAGCAACTAAATTGAATGGTGAAGATCAACAATCGTGTTTACTCTTGATTAGACTTGCACCTAAAGCAATGTATCGGCAATTTGTATTTATTTCTGACTCCAAAACGTTGGTCCCACCAGTGCATGGGCGGAACTTAAATGTAAATTGGAGTTGTAGCTACAACCCCAATAATTTGGGAATTTAGCATTACGCCTATGACGGGATGTGGTACAAATGGGCTCTTTACAACTAAGTGCAACCCCAATGATTTTCGAAAAGTTATGCTCCTGCACCTGTGCTCAGCACTGAATTCATGATGGCTGCTCTCATCCAGTTTGGCTGTCAAATTGGCGCAACTGTTGTGTCCAATGAGCCCGCCCAAAGCCGAAGCGTCCGAATTCGCCGATAGATGACCTTGACAATTATAGCTTTGCTTTAACCTGCGCACTGCAGGGGGTTCGCGCCGAACACGAACTGCAGGGGGAGATTTTCGCCTCCCCCGCGAGATCTCGAAAACTACGCAACGTAGCGACAAGCGGAAAACGGCATTAGATAGCTCAAGACAAGCTCTATCGAAAGTATTTCATTCTTTTTCTATGGATCAGGTCACAATTGAGGTCACCAGTGGATCACCAAAAGGTAGATTTTCCGGTTTATAATTATTTCGAGAAACCGAATATTATTGGAAACTATGATAGCTAGCAAAAATGTTATGAGAGTAATCGAAAGCTCTTGAAAATGCAACAAACGATCTTCCTCAGATTTAAAGATAAGTTCATAGTTAAGGCCCAGGGGTCTAAGGGTAAAAAACTATTTTTAGCAAGCAGTTTTTTCGTGAATGGCATTTCACTAACAAGATAGGGAATAATTTGAGCTGCCATGTGTTTTTCCTAATGAGGCGCTTTTAAAATATATACATGGTGACTGGTAAGGTCATTCAAAATTTGACCTCAGGTCAAGGTCATTTGGTGACCCAGGTAGGTCATGTTACATATGGGGCAACGCGTCCAGACAAGACGAACACAGTGGTGTCAACTGCTTGTTTATATCTCTTTTCTATCAAGAGTTATTAGCAAATCATTGCTGATGACCTCAGATGACCTCAGATGACCTTATAGAAATACTGAGCAACAATTGCACCTTAATCTTCCAGAATGAGCTAAAATAACATTATTCTGAAAGAATTAGCCTGAACCAATGCATATTTTCTGAAAAGGAAACATTTATTTATTTTCCCATTCACTTATAATGGGGAGGTCAGGAAATTGACCTGACCTTTGGTCACGATACGAAAAAATCCGAGGATATACGAATTGTAGTGACGAATTGTAAGAATTGTATCGTATGAAATCCTGGCAAGTTTCAAGATTCTTTCGGAAAAGACTATGGCCTTTGGCAAGCGAAACAAAACATTTTTGAAGGAAAGTATTGACATGAATCTGTGACCTGATGAGATTGACTGAATTCAAAATTTTCACAAAGTGTGTTGGGTAACTGATGCCAAAAGAAGATCCGTCACTCGGTGAGAGAAAGCTCGTGTGAGATGCTGCAGAGCTCTCTCTCACACGCTACTCCTGAAAAACCTGAGGGGGGCGGAAATCAACCCCCCTGCAGTGCGCGGGTTAAGGTGATGATGATGATGATTTGGGTTTAAGGGCGCCTCAACTGTAAAGTTATGTCGCGCCCATCTAGATACAGAATATATGAAGGGTTAAGGTAACGTCGCAAATCTCCTGCAGCCCAAAGTCGAGCCCTTGCCATTATTTCTGTTGTATTATTGAAAAGAGGCTAAGGTTGCTGACAATATAGTTAACTGCATAGACATTTTAATATGTAAGTGCACTGAAGCAATGGTAATGTTGAGTTTGCAATACTTCGAAAGAAACCCAGTCTGCAAAGAAGTGGTTCTAAAATATAAATAGTGATGAGGCGACTCCAATTTTACGAAAGCTTGTCAAGCATTGAGTGGTGCAATGTAATTTTGTATCTAATACGGGTTATTTCGGGAACCAGGTTTTGCAGGTGAAATAAGACACGCTCAATCTACCGATACTCAACCAGAACTCAATTTTCACCCGCGAGGTGGTAATATCCCTTTCGTCAAGCCACGATTTCTCGAGACTTTGACTTAGTGCCAAAATTGACATATCTTCTCTTGTTAGCCACACTGAGCACGCTTTAAAGGGAATAATAGTTCACCTCAAAGGGTTTTGAACTGAGATAAATTTGTAGAGCAGATCGAAAAATGAGTGTTGGTGAAAGAAATATCTCGCTACCCTAAGTAATTTCGACACAGGACTAGTGGGCCACTTTTAGAAGAAAAATTTCGGGGCGCGAAAGACTGCCCCGTGACCCGAAACCGCCCCGGAACTTCTTCTAAAAGGAGCCCACTAGTCCTGTGTCGAAGTTACTTACGAGTTACTTGCAGTTAGTTAGAGGTTACTCGAAGTTATTACTACCTGCGAAATTTCGGGAAAATGAAACTTTGTCTTCTAAAAGAGGCCCACTAGTCCCTGGGTCGAAACTACTTAACGTAGCAAATTAATTATTCAGTCAAAACCCTTTTTCAATCTGTTCTACAAATCTGATATCTCAGTTCAATACCCAATGTTAAAGGTGAATATTCCCTTTAAAAAGACAAGCTTAAGAAATACATTTCCCAAAGTTCGACAATATCGAAATAACTAGGCCAGTCTAGAGCGAAGAGCCATCAAGACTGGTGGTAATACAACACTAATCAATAAACTTTGACATTTGAGAAGACGTCTTACATTCCTAATTTACGGAAAATCATCATCTGCATCATGATCAGGCACAATGTCAAGTATCACTCATGAAACAAATGCCTGCAATCGATTTTAATTCAAATTTTAAAGCAAGCATATGCTGATGTTACGATCAACATAGTGAACCACGTGACGACCCCAAATCATGTGACCACGTGCCTGTAAACGTGCTGTTGCCTGAAGCAAGGGACTGAAGAAAGTCAAGTGACGAGCACGAGCACGAAAGATAGGCAGGAAAACGGAGCACAAAGGGCAACAAGTCAAAACGTTTAAGGAACTTCAAAAACGAGAAATGTCCATATTGATAATTATTCATACACTACTGCACAATATTCGATTCCCGAACATTCAAATAGAAATCGTTGCGCGGAATAAGGCACCCGAGCAGAGCAGTCGTTAAATCGAGTCACTTGATGTTCAAGTGGTGTGATTTCAATTTGATCAATAGCGACGAAAAAAATTAAAGAACGTTTTTGTTTATGATTACTTCGTCTGAAATGTGAATAAATTCAAGCATCAACCATCCACAAATAGTCCAGTATGGCGGCGGACTGACAGAACAAGAAACGAGGAATACCTACGACGGCGCCTGTCTCACCTTTTGAAGTGCTCCTTTATCCGATCCTCGGTAACACTGTCAGGCAAATTTCCAACCCAGAGATGTCTAGTCTCTCTGACCATTTTGTCCTAACGCCCTCATGAGTATACCATCGCTTTTCGTCACAATCACAAAAATTCACAAACACCACATGGCGACACGCTCCGCGACCAGCAGCACATTCGCTCACCTCGCACTGTTGCGTTCTAATGACGTCACACGGCAGAACCCCGATAAAATAGTTGACGTCCACTCGCTAGCATAATCCACGGGACAACGCAGCCCCAAATGCCTCGAGCGAGTCTTCGGGTGATGACGCGCCAAGCTTTAGCGTCATCTAGGGGCTAGTACCATAATAAAAGTGTTATATTTTGCCGCTAGATGTCACTAAAATTCTTCATCGTCGGATAAGTTAATTTTTCAGAAGAACAGAATGTTTTTTGCTAAGGTTTCCTGGTTTAAGCAATGCCCTGGTTTTAATTGATCAAAAATATGTTTTGTATAACTTTATTATGGTAAAATAAGAGTAAAAAACAAATTAGGAAATAGATCAAGGTAGGAAACATTTATGCAAAGAATTGGATAGTCCTCGTATTAATTTTAAATGAATCATAATAAAAGCAGAAAAACAATTGCCTGTAATCAAAAAAAGAAGGAACTAAAAGGCTAAATTTTGCTTGAGGCGTGAAGAATGCATCTAATATTCAATAATACGTTATCTTTTTAAATTGGTTGTGCTAATCTAGCATCAGCTCGTCTCCGCAACACCGCTTTTGTCGACATGCAGCATGGTGTACACAAATTGTGCGGACACGTGTGTTTAGGACCTTTACCATAGTACGCTAGCAGTTAGTCCCAGAGTTTGGTGGTTTTATATGTCATCTTGTATGATTAATTATCATTTGATATCTACATAATTTGTTACTTATTATTGTTACTTCAAGCTTCGGTCTCCTGTTACTATACCATTCATTTCTGAGATGTTTGGAGGCGATCCTAAAGCCGCTGAGGGTAAGATTTCCATCTGATTTCGAGCATTAGCTTTACATACGTCTTTTGAATAATTATACGGGTAAACTGCTTGACAGTACACCCAATCATTGAACTTTTCAAGTTGTCAAAGTATGGATGGTGTGCTTTCTTTTGTTTGTTTTTTCTCAACACCAGCTTTTGTTCTTCAAATTGGAAAGTCTGGTCTGGCCACTTAAATTGAGAACCTACCATCCGTCTTGATCTAGTGATATTGCCTGATTTACCCAATGATAATAGCAAGGAATTAATCACAGCCTCATTATTGTAGCAATGTTGGCAGAGGTTACACAAGACTTACCATTTGTCAACAATTTATTGTAATGTTTGAATGTCTTTTTTTCAGACTGTGTATAGCCAAGCAAGGAATCGCAAGGAAGCTGTTGCAGCAGCTAGAGGTTGTATCAAGTCATACTTTTCCTGTTAGTGGTACCAAACAATTAAAGATGACAGGTGCTGGAAAAATGAAGAAAAAGGTATGCATGTCATCATCATCATCATCAACACATTTATTAGCTTCATATAAGGAAATGTCTGTTGCTGGCACTAGGTCCTCAGGATCAATTTTTGGACGTGTAATTTTTTATGCAGAGTGGGCGGAGCTTGTCATGGGCACTGTACTAGGATACAAAAATTAATGCAGTTATTGACATCATTTCACTAAAAACACTTATTCCTAATGGAAAATGGCCAGTTCACAAAAATAATCATACCATCTAACACACAACTGTTTACTCCATGCATATGGGTCACAACTTAAACTGTATCATAATTTTTATAACCTTTGTTTCTGGGAACGATGAGACGGTCAGTCTGAAGTGGCAGCTATCCATCAAAACTGTTAGTTTCTCAAAAATGTATTTTGTCTCATAGATATTTTCCTTTGAATATAAAGTTATATTTTTCTTCAGTAATTTAAACTAATTTTGGCAATGGTTACTTACATTTCAATTATTATGAAAAAGTAATTTGTATTTTTGTTTATTTATTCACTGGTTCTGCTACTGCATCATTATTTTTATTCAGTGTTTTGAATTTGAGTCAAAAAATTGATTTAGGTGTGCCAAGGGATTTTACAAAAATTAATGCACTTTTAGAGCTAAATTGCATCAATTTCCAAGATAATGATTAAATATATAGGTGGCTGAAACTCAGCTATGAGCCACAATGCAAATATTTGTGTGGCATTCATCCCATCACTGCTGTCCAGTGCTTCATAATTGCCATTTGAAAATCAATCATTTTCCCCCGTACCTTGACTATTGGGCTGGATAAAAAATTGATGTATCAAAAAATTGATCCTGAGGACCTAGTGCCAGCATCTGATGTGGAAATAGGGAATATTTTCTCTGTAAACATAATTGTGCTGCCTCTGTGCATTTCTCCCAATGGGTGAAGAAACATTTTTCAAAGCGTGCTCTTTCTCATAAATAATTTTCACAATCCTACTACAGTTGTAAAATTGTAGTTTCCAAGTTCACAACCTACTACTGTAGTGTGTTTTATAAAGAGTATAGATTGTATGTAGTATTTTTTTTTAAACGTTTTAAAAGCACCGTTAAGCGTTCTGTAGTACTATTGTAAGTTGTACAAGTTTGTAAACTGTGAGTGTATACGGTTGTTACGTTTTTGCGTTATGAAACACGAACTTACAGTCTATACTCAAACCTTACAACATACTAACACATAATTTGTACTCCAAACGTTTATGAGAAAGGCCACTGTTAGGTTGCTTTGCTCATTGCACTGATGGTGGAGGGGATTATGTAGGAAGGAAACTGTCGTCGAGAGACGTGCCAATCCCGGAACAATGAACAAGAACCTCATATTTGGATGGGACAGAGTCGCATGAGTGTAAAGAGGTGGAAGGTTATGTCCGTTTGGCATTTTTAATAGAGTCAGTCATGAAATCATAGTTGCGGCACTCGGCCGCCAGAGGCGCTAGCCTCGCGACTGGCATGCTAAACATGCACAAGAGACCCCCAGACAGGTTTTGGGCCCCTAAGTTAACTCAATGGGCCCCTGGATATGCCAAAGAGGGCCCTGGGTTGGCTTCGAAAGCCCTTCATTGTCTCTGAGGACCTTTTACATGCACCAGGGTGACCTTTCGCCTGGTTTGAGGGCCCCTCTGTAGCTTTTTGAAAGCCATTCAACTAATGCAAAGGGGATCTGGGCCATTCTCGATGGGCCCCCTGTGACCCGTAAGGGGAGGGCAATTGCGCCCTCCCCTGGCTTTCTTTACCATTGGTGATTCTTTACCACCCTGGATTCCATAACTCAGTAAAAAATTGTGATATAATTTTGAAATGTGTTGGTTGTTGCCCCTTTGTCATTCTGACATTTATTTTGTTTTTTAATATTTTTAATTTTGCTTCTCTTGTCAGCAAAAAGAAAGTAAAAACAAACAAAAATCCTAGATGGCCGTATTGTAGCCCTTTTTTTATAAATTTAGTCCGAATGCTTTGTAGGGATGGCTTTCCGAGGTCAGAACCCGCGCTAAGCAGAGCTTGTTGCGCTGGTCCTGACCTCACCACCCGATCGTGCAATTCCTGTTGGCCGCATAATTTAGAGACGAAAGTTTTACGTGCCCGACATACCTGGACACGGTCCGCCCCGCTCGCTGACGTAAAAAAATAAATAAAATACCCTTACTGATGTCAAAATCCCGTCCGAGAGTGACCTCTATCGTGGCAAGGTTGTTGATGAGAATGTTCGACAAACTTAATCCTTGACAGGGCCACACTGAAGAAATCAACCCACTTTGGCTCAGTGTTATACTGCCGCGACCTGACTTCCAACAGAGCTAGATGAGGCTTAACGGCTGCTGCAGAGGCTGCTGCCGAGCTGATAATTGCCAACCTGATCGCCAGACACAAGTTAATGTGACGCCTCCCACCAGGTACTGGTGAACAACAGACCACAGCATGACTTGCTGCCATTCAGCTCTGGCCCCACAACGGTCATATCCCCTGACCTGCGGAAATGATGCGATCGCCTCAACGGTCACTATCCTGACCTCACGCCGAGCATGGCGACCCCCCTTCCACACACCTATACACCCTCACACCCTGTTAATGTCAAACAATAGGCTGGCTAAAACCCGTCCACTCTTAGCAGCTCCTACTTTTTGTTTAAAAATTGCCATTCAATGTAAACTCTCTTCAATCAGAAGCTTTCCTTTGTACAGGAGTTGTTGAACAGCATAGCTTCACATCTTTTGTGTCACAGAACAACATCTTTTCGTTCAATGCCAAACTCTTTCATTGACCATTCCTACTTATTGTTTGTTCCGCAATGACACCGCCAGGCACATGCTAAGCATGGTGTTGCGTTTACCTTCATGAAAGTGAAATTTGACAGGTTTAATGTGCTATACAATTGATAACTTTCGACCTGCCGAGTTTGATATTATTATGCTGGTCGTGTTACCGCCACCGTCCTCCACACCGCGAGAAACCCATTCCATGATTTCTGAGCCTTTGTGAGGACAAGAGGTTCACTGTAGGCGGATTTACCTACCACTCGTCTTGGGGAAACCACGTGATCCAATTCCAACGCGTTCTGCTTTCGATAGGCAAAGCTACGAGTGCCTGAGCAATGGGTCAACGAAGTCCCCACTCCACGCTCTGTAGCGTTCTTGACCTCATCCTGTCGCCACTGAAGACGACAGGGTCGTTTGTACAGGTACATCCCCCGCTCCCGATTGATCATTGCCCCTATCCTTGTGACATAGTGTTTCGATTTTAATAGATCGTCTTGATCAGACTGTTCCCCCGACAAAGTAAGAAAATGGCACAGAGGCAATACAAGACCTCATACTGCGTGAACTACATCACGTAACTGGGACCTTGAACTGATCATCGCACCAGTCGACAGTGCAAACAAATCGTTTCATTAAATTTTGACCCGCTCATCTGATGATTCGTCCCAACGCGATCCTCGCGCCAACATCCAGACTCCGTGAAACGAACCCGCCCCCACCGCAGCTTGCGGAGCAGAAGGAAACTGGGGAAAATATAAAACTTTCAGGTGCCGATTAGGTAGGAACCTTTGTCCCTCCGAGGTTGCCATGAGGACTTTTTCTCTGCGAACCGTGCACTGTCGAATTCTCGTTGAATCCAAGTCTCAATATGAGAACATCTAATCGAGGAGCCTCAAGAGTAACCCTAGCGTTCCACCCTACTCCGCGAAGAAAAGTAGCTCCCCAGTGTCGCCCACTGCGACTGCGCCGATGGAATCTTTCAGAGACCTGGCTTATGCTGAGTCCTTTGCTGCCGCATCCTTGGCGTTCTTGTACTACTCCGCTGACAATTGACCCTGCTGCTCATCAGGCGTACCAGCAAGCCAAATCCCACCCTGCGATGTCTGTGTGAGACTGTTCGCTGTCCTGCAGGCCTCGATGTCAACCCGCTGCAGACGATAACCCCCCCTTTTTTGTTGAAGAACGTGCCACCAGCTACTTACACCTCTATTAAGTTCTACCAACATCTCGTCATGAATGTCGTTGCCCGCCGCGTGGAAGTCGTCATAATCGTCCCAAATACAAAAAAGGTTCGAGGTATGATCCGCCTAAACTACGGCCAATAAATAAGTCTCATCCCTCTGGTAGCTGCAAGTGCCTGGAGCGTATTAATAGTTCGCTCAACTTGGCAGCTACCTTGAAGACAACAATTCCTACTGACCAACCAGTTGGATTCGCCTCCGGCAGATTACAAGAACCAGATTGCCCTGGTGTAATAATGATGTTCAAAATGGCTTGAAATGCAGTGCCGTCGACTTAATGGATGTTGAATATTTGGCCAAGCTTGACGTGGTCACATTACCGATATTACCGCAAACTTACGTCTGATAGGTCCATACCCGTCCATCATCTGGATCGAGGACTTTCTTGTTGACGTCAACATGTCAGTGCATGAAGGTCAGACATACAGTATCCCATCTCGTTACAGAGCGGAGTGCCCCTAGGGCTCGGTCCCTTGGGCGATTCTTTTCTGGTGTTTGTTACCACATCTGCAACAATCTATTCTGCCGTACAAAATTTGCTGACGCACTTAAGATCGTAATGAAAATCGCCCACGACTCCCCCCACTGAACTACCTCCACGATCACAGGTGGTCCAGAGAGATATAGACCATCTACCAAAACGCACGCCGCGTTCCTGGTGTCCTACCTTAATCAGAAAAAATGTGTGCTGATCGAAGTCCAAGAATTCCAATTCATTTCTCCACCCTGTTATCAATGAACAATCCGCTTCAACCCCCGTCATCACACCGCATCTTGGTGTCTGATTGACTCCGACTTCAAATTCCAACAAGCAATATCGCCGCCACATGACAGCCGCTGGCTGCTCAAAACCTGCTTACGTCACAAGTTGCAAGATCCCCTGACTTCCTGATGGCTCTATTCACTCGCACTACCGGCAAACAATTGAAATACTGCCGGGTATGGTATAACTGGCTTACTTGGGGACCTACGCCTCCTTGAGTCCCGTCCAGAGGCGCTGGACCGAACGCGTTTCGGGCTTGCCACTTTGGACTATCACGATCGGCGTCTGAAGGACCTTAAACCAATATTCAGTCAGGTAGATTTTGCGAGCGGATCTGATTCAGTACTGGAAAATATTCATGCTCAGTGCAGCTATCGAGCTCAACGCCATGTTTACGCTAAGCCCCTCGACGGGACAAGAGTCACAGTTAAAAATATGTCATGGCTCCGACTTCACTGACCTCAAAATAATCATTCAGCGCGCGATGTTAAGACTCTGGAAACTAGCTCCTCCCGGACGAGTTGTGGCTTAAATGACCTCAATGCATTCAAAACCATCTGCCCGATTGCACTGGGAGAAGCCTTGCATTGCATACATTCATTAAATCGTGAGAGATAAAACAAAATAAAAAGAGAAAACCGCGAGAAAAAGAAGAACGAAAAAAAAAGAGAAGACAAAAAGACAAAGAAAAGAAAAAAAAAAATATAACAAAGAGGAAAAAAAGCGGTAAAAAAACAATACAAAACCTCACGATGTCCTTGTCTTGACTGAATTACAACCAATGGAAGATAGGGTCCTGACAACATGCAAGCTCTCAAATCCGGTCCCGTCAGGCACTTCATAGTGGTCTAACGCCGGATCGGTGAAGCCTGGTCGTGGTTCCTCCTCTTCCCTCTCCTGATATCCATAACCTGCCGTATTTCCTACGAGACAGGGGAACCCCACAGTAGCAGGTGGATCTCACCTGCCTTGAGTCGAACCGCTGCCAACCGGCCGCAGACCAAACTCCCAGTCAGGAAGCACATAGCGAGCGCCGATAGCGACTCGAACCCAGGCTGCCACTACTGAAATAGGTCAGAAGACCAGCGCTCTCCCACTGAGCTACAGGGGCGGACTGAGCTACAGCCCTTGTCATTTGCTATCTTTTGATGTTTACTGATTGCATTTTGCTCAAAATTTGGCATTTGTACTTACTCAAAATTTGGCATTTGTACGGTCTGTTAAAGTTTAGCTGATATTTGTGTTAAACTTGTGTCACTTTAAAAAAAATCGTTAAATTCGTCTCTAAATTTGCTATATCTTGAGACAGAAAAACAAATGTAAAATTGCTTCATTCTTGCAAAGACGTTAAATCGACGCAGAAGGTCCTCAAAATTGCACGTTGATACCGCTATTTTATTATTTTAGCTAATATGGAAATTCATCAGACCCTCCCCTCCCCCCCAACAGTCGATGCTCGGTTAAAGGGACACTGCCTCTTCCGGATGATATCGCAAAAACAGGTTAAACAAGACCTAAGGACCACTAATGATTTTTAATTGTCATTAAACTCTTATCCTAAAAGCGCAAATACAAAAAACAATTCCATTAATTTCATTACTTATAAGAATCTAAAAACTGTTTACGATTTATACACACCACTACGTACATGGAAGCGTTGCTCAAGTTAACTGTAATCACAGAGAAGGGATATCAACATTGAACGGAGCCACCCGCCAGCTACTAACTTGCAATTGATGAGACCCGATGCCTATACACTTGTGGTTCTCCGTTACTGACTCTACCGCATCTGCCGCATTTGAGTTCGTTGCCATGAAACTAACAGACTCTTTTTGCATTTGTATCTCTCCGGCATCGGAGACCAATCATAAAAAACCTCAGCGGAGAAAAAACTTCATTAAGCTGGAAATCAAAATTCCTTCGAAAGTAAAAAAAAAATGAATTCCTTCATGCCTATCATTTGTAATAAGTGGTGGCGGACTCGACAACCTCAATTGGCTGGAAGAAAACTGAAATTTGAACGGCGATATTGGGCGACTGGGCGCGAATATCATTAAAACGGACTTCATGGTGCTTATCAAATTCGGCTGTTCTTTAACATATCAAATTTTACTTTGAGTAGACAGTGTCCCTTTAAGGTTATCAGTGATTGTTTTATGAAAAAGCGCCAAATTTTACATATAATGTTCTTGCTATCATGATTATTATGCCAGTGTTGTATTTTTCAACTTGCATACTTATTGTGAAATTGTGTGTTTTTTAAGTTGGTGATTCTTTACCACCATGTTCTGAAACCTGTTAACATGATTGTTTACACCTCTTTCGTGTCTAGAATAGCCTCTGAAGGAGTGACGGAGGCATCCCGTGTTTGTTTGCTGGGAAAATAGGACACTCTCCTGGGCAGTGTGGCTGACCCCGCAGTTAGCCTGGAGATGTTCCCCTTCCACCCTCCGCTTCTGCAGCGCCGTGGCCTGCTGCCCGGGATGAACTGTGTGTCTGGTATCCTGGCGAGGCCTCCTGATACGTGGCCAGGAAGCAGCAGTGTCCCAAAATTGAGCGATTTGGGTGAGAAATAACACCCAAATGTGAATAATTTCCCATGCCCACTCCCCATTTAAGGGGTGAATTTTCCTCTCCCAAATCATGAATGGTGATGATTATGGCAAGCAAATATGGACAAAAATGTATGATGTCAACGATATAACTGCTTTTCACATGCAAAACAGATAGCACTATTGTATCATTTCCTACGTCATTTTCCACTCTCATGGTCTTTTGGCTTAAATTTTCCACTCTGACCCAAGCAAAACTGCAGTTTGGGGACACTGAGAAGCAGGTGGTCTGTAGTCCACCATACGGCCCTGTCACTGTGCCCTGTCTCGTTACCCTCAGTATGCGGCTGGCGAGGCCTCTTGGTACGTGACCAGGAAGCAGGCGCTCGACAAGCTGCAGGTCAACCTGCGCGACTTTCGCCGGCTCTGCATCCTGAAGGGCATCTACCCGCGCGAGCCTATCAAACGCACACGCGCCCAGAAGGGTTCCACTGAGAAGAAGACTCTCTACTACAAGAAGGACATCCAGTTCCTTCTTCATGAACCTCTCATCTGGAAGATGTGGGATATGAAGGCGAGTGTTTTTCTTCTTCTGATTTTTTTTTTTTTTTTTTTTTTGCGGATGGAACATCTTGTTTTGACCCCAGGTTTTATTTGGATTTGATTGTTTTGTGATCAGTAATGATGAGTAATGCATAACATGAGCTGTGTATTGGAATGGTGAAAGTATCAGGATTGTGTGCAATGTGAGTTGTTGTTAGGTGGAAGGGAAGTAAATAGTTTGGAGCATTCTGATTTGTGAGGTGACCTTTCAATCACTCTTCAGTCAAGGCACAAGAAGATTCAAAAGTCGAAGGGCAAACGCGATTTTGAAGGTGCAAAGCGTCTGCACGAAGGGCGCCCGAAGTATGATCTCGATCATCTCATCAAAGAAAGGTGAGGTGTCTTTCGAGTACCCAGTCAGCCAGAAAGTGAAGTGGGAATGCTTACTCATGTATGTCATGAAATGTGCAATATTGTACTGAACTTGCACGTTGACGTGCATGTTATCAAATGTAATATTTTGCTGTACTCGATCAGAAATGTCTTCGTCTGGAGAGATAATAAGGTTTAGTACTGCTCTCTAGCTGTTCATTTACTCAGTTTGGTCTCCTTGTCTCGGAGCTCTCCATTCACGGAGGTCAACTCTGCTGACTCGAGTTCCATTCACCTGCGCTGACCCTCAGCTAACGTTTATGACACCAGCGGAGTCTTGTTGACGTGGTGTACTGTCCTCTCACGTGATGATCTCTCTGGCCCCTGACTGACCCATGCGACGCGCGCCTCGGTAGGTACCCGACCTTCTCTGACGCGCTCAACGATCTGGACGATCCTCTGTCGCTCTGCAGCCTGTTCGCCATCATGCCGACCGTCAGCAAGCTGTCCGAATGTGAGTCAACACACACACACACACACACACACACACACACACACACACACACACACACACACACACACACACACACACACAGCTCACGCACACACCCTACCGCTTAACAGTTAAAAGGGAGTGCGCCTACTCACAATCGGTCCATGTGGTGTTGTTGACTCTGGTCTGTAGGAACATATTTTTGTGGAATTTAGCCATATGCCCTTCATTTCTGCTCAGGATTCACGCCTAGTTCTGAGATTTCCAAATTTCGCCAAGGTCAATTCTGGCACACAAAGTTATCGAATTCGCCAGAGAGAATCGTTGGCCCTTTAAATTGGCAACGCTACAGAATCGTTCCCTTAAATACAACGCTAGCTAATATATTGTTAGCGCTGGCAATTGAAAACAACTTGGTGGCGCGCCTCGATAACAGCTGCCGACAGAGCTCGATAACTATTTTTACATTGGTTTCGTAATGGGGTTGTCTTATTGTCTATGGTGCGCCAATTGTAGGTAACATCTTCGTTACTCTGTTTATAGTGGCGATCGTTTATGAGTTTTGAAACAAAACAAATGCCAAACAGAATATGAGTAAACATTCAACTAATGGGGCTCCAGACCTAAATTTTATCGTAACCAATGGTTTCTTCGTATCCAAAAGAGTAAATAACACTAGCTTCTTACCGTAGTAAAAATATATTTGACATTCCAAAAGAGTAGGCACACTCCCTTTGAGGATCATTTGCACGCCCACCTTCTCAAGTAACTCTTACACACTTGCTCAAAATACACTGACACATAACACACTTACAGTTACTCATTCACTTAGCACGGGCACAATCGCCCACTCAGAGATGCTTCACTCGGATAAATATAAACAGCACGACTGCCGCTTGGGCGCAAATTGACCCAAAGGTGTCGGCGCGCCCTTAAACCCTAATAAACAAACAATAACTGCCGCGTACGGGCTTTGTGTGATGTCGCCTACACTTTTCACACCAACACAACACTGTTTAAGTTTGACACGAGCCTAGAATATCGGCTGTATATCGGCCCATCCTCAGTTGTGTGCTGTTGCCGACTGTGGTGTCTCGTCTCTGTATAACTGCTCCTGTGGCGTCTCTGTATAACTGCTCCTGTGGCGTCTCTGTACTGCTCCTGTGGCGTCTCTGTATAACTGCTCCTGTGGTGTCTCTGTACTGCTCCTGTGGCGTCTCTGTATAACTGCTCCTGTGGCGTCTCTTGTACTGCTCCTGTGGCGTCTCTGTACTGCTCCTGTGGCGTCTCTGTATAACTGCTCCTGTGGCGTCTCTNGAAGGCTCACTGTCGAGTTCATGCACTACGTGATCGAGACGCGGGGGCTGCGCAAAGTATTCATCTCCATCAAAGGGCTACTACTTCCAGGCCGAGGTGCAGGGCAGCATCGTCAACTGGGTGGTCCCGCACCACTTTGTCTACATGGTAAGAGACCTCGGTAGGGCCGGCGAGAATGATGGAGTGGAGAGAAGAAAGTGGAGCGTTCTCTACCCATTGGTGGGTGGAGGACGTTCTGAAAGGTTAACGCTTTAGTGTGGAACTTCCCTTGCTAAACATGGTCTTGTCAGTTACTTCATGCTAAATGGTGGCGATATTCAGCTTCCTGTCTTGTGAAACCATAAAAATAGATCGTGTTTGTCACATGTGTTTGCTTAACGATACCTAGCGCTAGTGCGGCATGTGGGCTATCGCTCAGCCTCACTCTTCGTCAGTGTTAACCACGTCCTCTTGCCACCCTCAGAGGCCGGAAAATGTCGACATGAAGGTGATGGCCATCTTCTCTGAGTTCTACACCACACTGCTCGGCTTCGTCAACTATCGACTCTTCCACACGCTGAACCTAATGTACCCGCCCAAGCTGGCCATCACAGGAGGTGGGTCACTGAGTAACTAATGCTTCAATAGCTGACCAGTAGGTGGCACTAAAAGGATGGAGTGAGAACAGGGCCGCTATGTCGATTGTTTTGTGAAAGTTTGTATGCTGCTTGACTGTGGCACGTTGTATACCTTGTGAACAACGTTGTGCCTTTTGCTGTTTGACGAGGTTGGTGAGCTAGGTGGTGACGAGGTTGGTGAGCTCGTTTGGCTGTAGTGATAACGAGGTCGTCATGGAAAGGAGGGCTAGTTATGTCGGATAAATCTGGCAAAAAAAAATGTATTCGTAACTGACCCTGTGACTGTATTCACCGGATCATGTATGTCGTCACGTCTGAACTAAGTGCCCCTCGACCCCTTTCACGTACCCTTGTGATCCCTGCTATGCACTGCTGCTGTGATCCCCGACGTGCACCCCGCTGACCGGCGGCCTCCTCCTCCAGCGACTCCATCCGACACCTGCCTGTCGACCTCTGAGCTGGTGGACGAGCGTGTGGCAGCGCTCAACACGCCGCTGGCGCGCGGCGCCCGTCTTCCTGAAGACGACGAGGCCGACGATGACGCCGAGCTGGCGCTGATGGCCGCCGCCGCCGGGGAGGAGCTGGAGGAGGTGCGACGTAAACGCCAGAGGACACGACGCCTGCAGAAGCTGTTCTCCGGCTGTAGAGTGTTCATCGGTCGCGAGGTGGGTGAAGACGCGGGGGTCGGAAAGGCAGTGGAGGTTTGGGTGGTGGTGGCTGAGATTTAAAGTGGTTGGATATAAGGGTTTTTAATATGGGCTTGAATAACCTCACTAGCAATGATCCCTCTATAACCCCACAAAAGGTCATTTTGCCCACAGTCATCAACAAGTTTTTGACCATTATCAACACTGTCCTGAAGGATGCACTAGATCTAGACCTACATTAGCAGCGTTCGAAACAAACTAAAAATCGATGGGAAGGGCCCGACTCGAAGTGGACTGCAGCGGTTGCGGTGTCCCGAAGCCTCAAATAATCACCACTAATCAGAGTAAAGTGTCTGAGCGCCTGTGTGGTAGCTGTATTGTACACTCACCGTGTCCCGTTCGTGGGCAGGTTCCCCGTGAGCCGATGGTGTTTGCGATCCGTGCGCTGGGCGGCACGTGCTCGTGGGACGCCACGTGCGCTCCTGGCGCCACCTACTCGGAGACGGACGAGACCATCACGCACCAGCTGATCGACAGACCCGTGCTCGAGGGCGCCAAGAAGTACACCTCCAGGTGAGAAGCACGGGCCGCGGCTCATAGAGCAACGTATATGGCTATGTGAAGACCTACAGGAGGCATACAGTAGACATAGAGCAGCTGCAAGTGTGCCCACAGTCCCATACAGCTACTTGTAAACATACAACAGCCATCAGAATCAGAGGTTTGTTTTTCGCATGGTACCTGGATTTGCTTCATATGGCTAGTTCGAGCGCTATTGACGTCGTTTCGATGGCAAGTGACGTGACGAAAAGTTAATTTGGGTGTGACTTTCCACTCATATTTGTGATATTCAGGACACTGGACGTCCGCGGTATGTCCAGCTCGCCAAGGCCACTGACCAGTCGTGATGAGTGGGGAACATGGGCTGAGTGGGCGCTAACATACAACACCTCAGAGGTCACCTCTACTCGATGAAACGCATTATGATTGCTTGTGCACTATCTTCATATAGTGTTGTGGACATAGGCGGGATGCTTACGGTGCACAAATAGGCGCAAATTGACCATTAAGGTGTTGGCGCGCCCTAAATCCCCAATAAACAAACAAAACGGTGTGCTAACAGTGAACAAACGGTGTCTTACGGCGTGTTGTTCTGAATAGGATTGCAATTTGTCAGATCTGCTAATTGACCTTGATTAGTGGGCAGCATATATCCCAGAAGGATCGTCATTCTCTGCTAATACCGTTGTCGTTCTTGGTGCACTTCAGGTTGATCAACAACCTTTCCAAGAAAATATAGTGTTTTATTGTATTTGTATTGTGTAATGTGACGTCATTTGTATAGACGTCATGTGTATAGTTGTGGCAAATGTGCGTTATGTGACAGTTCTGTTTTGAGACGTTACTAGTGTGTCGTTCGGCGACTGACCGTGTGCCATGCCGTTACAGATACTACGTGCAGCCTCAGTGGGTGTTCGATTCCATCAACTGCGGTGACCTGCGGCCCGTACAGCTCTACTTCCCGGGGGTGGAGCTGCCGCCCCATCTGTCGCCCTTCAAGGAGGAGGAGGTCACGTGGGGAGAATATGTGCCGCCAGACAAGCTCAAGCTGCTCGGTGAGTATAGAAAGTGCACGAAAACCACCGCTTATCCTGTGTGTGAATCGGTCTGATCCTGGTCCGAAGCGGCCAACAGTTTCTCAGAATCGCAGGAGCTCTCAAACCTGGGATGTGTTTGCCTATGTGTTTTTTTTTTCGTATTCTCGCTACACCTGATTACGTAAATAGGATGTCTTTGGAAACTATCGGATTAGCTTGTGTTCTGTGCATTTATTAATGTTGCTTTATTAACGATCTTACCACCAGAACGATGAACAGTTATAGTGACGAACATGGAAACGCTTCATATTATGCGTGGTAGCTTCGCTCCTGGACCAGAATCAGCTGTGTGTAAGCCACCGCGGCGAATGAGTGACTCAGTTGTTATACTCTGCCATACATGCCGAGTTAGCGAGTGGCGTGGCCCGTGGGCCGGTCTCGGGAGGGAGTCACCGAGTCAGCACTGTCACTGCTGACTCAGTCACTGCAGGCGGAGCTGCGTGCTGGTCGTGACGTGTGTGCCATTGTCGAGCGAGACTGCACTGTCGCCCTGGGCTGCTGCTGGTCGGCGCGGGAATCAGTTAGCGGTGTGGATGTGCTCCAGTTCTGGGGCGGTCGCCGTCCACAGCTCTGTCTGCAAAATTGGCATCTGTTCCAGGAAGCCGAATCAATGTACTTTGAAATATTTGTGTCCATGACTTGTTAAACGACACAGGTTTTGTTGGAAGTTCCCAGAGATGGGAAGTCCCAGACGAGTGCATTCAAAGCTCAGTTTTAGATATGTGGGATAAATTATTTGTTATCTTACAAACTGAAAAAGTATGCAGATTATTTGACCGATCTGTGGGATTGACATTAGCATAACTTGACTTGTCCTCAAATTATTCGAAAATTAAATCCAAGACAAAATTATTTCGGGTATATTCGGTCACTGCCCTTTATCGACCGATTGCAACACCCCACTGTCACCATTGCTCTGCACAATGTATGTACATGCTTTGTACAGAGCAATGGTGGTGTGCAGAGCATGTACAGAGCGATGGTGACTGTGTGGGGTGTTGCATTCGGTCGATCAAGGGTAGTTCCCGAATATACCCGAAATAATTTGCGCCTGGATTGAATTTTCGAATAATTTGAGGATAAGGTCAAGTTATGCTAATGTCAACTATGTTATTCCTCAGCACACTTAAAGGGGATATACCACCTTTAACATTAGTTTTTAACTGAGATAGCCAGATTGTCGGGTGTACTGAGAAACGCTCTAAATCTGTATTTTTTCTTCCAAAACGACGCAAGTTGCCTGAGTTTTGAAACGCAAAAACCGTTGGGCATTATTGGCATATTTGAAAAGGACAATATTCCGTGAGCTTTCGCAATACCGTCTAAGTAGTTACTCCAACTGTGATTTCACCGCACTTCGCTTTTTGAACCGTCCGCCCAGTATTTCACGTTAACCTTGCGTCCGCCCCGTCGCGCCCCGAAAGGTAATTGACTTGATCAATTGTAAAAAATGAATGTCAATTTTCTTTTGTTCAGTTTTTCAATTGGATTTCAATTTGAAAATAAGCAGACGATGGTCTTTGAAGGGCCACTGTTTGATAGGGTAGCTCGAACCGGTAGCTGCAATATTTTATCCGCAATAGAAGCATATTCAGTACTAAACTAATCGTATTTCACTCATGCCAGATGGGCGAGATTCACTCTGGTGGATATTGTTTATATAATAATATTGTTGTCAATTGTGAACCGATTTCCAATTAAAAATCACCCATAGATACTATTTGAGTTGACAAATGTGTTGATGGGTGGCTGGTCAATGTTCATGCGATAGATCAACAAATATAAGACAGTTTGTGTTGTTTAGGAGAAGGTCGGTTTTCCCAAAAAACATGATTGGCCATAACTTTGTGAATTTTCATTGGATTTACATTTGAAAATAATACAGACAAAGTCTTTCAAAGGCACAAAACTGTTGATGGGTGTCCCTTACCGCTAGCTTAAATTTTCTCCGCAATAGAAGGGCATATGCACGTGCTTAACTAATGAATTTCCACTCAATGGGCTAATCACATGCTCGAGGACCCACATTGGCAATAATCAATTCACTCTGGTGTGTATAGTTTTAAGTAACTATGCATTTGTCACATGTGTAAAGTTGAAATCCGCTCTTAAAACATTACTAAAAAGATGCTTGAAACTAGACCCTAGTGCAAAAACATTAACACATTTGTAATCGCGTCAATATTATTGTGCGAGTCAGGAACCAGCGAACGCAGTTGTTTTACGTTTTTACGCAATCTGATTCGAGGTAACGATTTTTGCCGTTCGATGCTCCTTGTGACGTCACAAAACTCGCTTTGGGGTGACGCAAAATTGTTTGTGAACATCAACATGTTAACATATTAACTATTTTTCAAATTACACCAAATTCGGACTTTTTCGCAAAATGAATGCCAGACCGTAATCAGGGCATTCTTCTCCATCATTCTACATACTTTTCCCAAGGTGCTATATTCCCTTTAACTCGCTGAGATATGGGGATTGTTAGACTGCTACTTGGTGTGATAAGCGAAATTACTTGCAGGATCGGTACAGCGGAAGCTGGTTGCTTTTGGTAGGTTTGAAATTAAAAGCACCTTGTTTTGCTCACGACGAAATTGTATTAGGAAAATAGTATCTAGTCTGGCTTTAAGGTGAAAGCTTTGCAGAACTTTGGGCGTTACCTGGCGTGGATAGTTTAAAGTCAGTCCTTGTAGTTGTTGCTAACATTTTAAAGTTCAGTGCTAGTCGATGACGTCAGTGCATTTGTCAGATGTGGATCGTTACCATCCGTGAAGAAATAGCCATTCACGTCCGTGGCTCATTCAGTGCATTGGGAGCTCACTTTGGCTGTATGGACCTGGTACTGCAACTCAAATGGTTATTATGGTCGTTCCAGCTGCGAATGACATGGGTTCTGATGTCTGCCGCGAGGCTCCCACATTGCGACAATTAATCATTCGACTTCATATATTCTGTATATTTATCGATCTTAACACTTCGTCTTTAAGAAAAACTATACATTGTTATATTTCCATGTCATCATAACGTCCTCATGTTCTCATGTTTTTGCTGATGTTTTTGGTATCAAGGTCTGATATTGATGGTCTGAGCCAATACAATCGATAGTTGACTTATTGGCTGGCTAAGTAAGCATCGACGGTATATGACCGTTGTCGTGCCGTTGTAAAACCTCCAAAACAACAACAAGAGTGTAAGGAGCAGTGCCTCCCCTCCCCCTCCCCTACCCCTACCTCTACCTCTACCCCTACCCCTACCCCTACCCCTACCCTCCCCTCCCCGAGAACCTTACTGTTCGCCTGCGGTAGATGTTTTTCATGGGAAACCATTTCGAGTTCCTGGTAAAATCGGCGCGGCGTCCGCAACACTCATTGGTGGTTTACGGGGCCGCCTTAAATGTGTACTGATTGGCTGGCTAGCAAGCTGGCCGGCCTCCGCTCGCCGACGCCCGCCTCGTCAGGCGGCTCGTGCTGGTACAAGGACGGGTTGCATAATGCAGGCGTATCTTGTAGATGACTTGGTAGAGCGGTAGACGGGTAAAGCTATATGGTATTCCATAGCGCAAGAGTTGCCGTAGTTGTATTAAAGAGGTTATTAGTTTCAAATGTATGTGACCGGGGCTCGTTTCAGGAAACTTGGGCGCCATTTTATCACACAGAATACAGGCGACACGTCTCAGTCAGCAAAAACTGGGGACCTGAAGCGTCCTCCTGCCTAACGCTCAATCCCTTGACGAAGAAACTGAGCCTCTGGTCCCCCCCCCCCCAAACTCGTGCCTCTTCATCAGGCCCGCCTGTGTATACTGATCATCAGGACAACGCCATCTAGTTCCACTCACTGACGATCTGTCCCCCCCCCCCCCCTCAGGTCAGCTGCAGGAGACGGAGCAGGCGGCGGCGGCGGAGAGCTCCGACTCAGAGGAGGACGTCGAGGACCGCGAGTCGGCCGACGAGAAGCAGGAGGACGAGGACAGCGAGGAGGACGGAGAGGAGGATGAGATGGAGGAGGAGCAGCCCGTCGACGAGTCGGACAAGGTGGGCTGAACGAAAGTTGGGGAGATGAGATGGTTTTGTGGTAGGGTGTTTGAGTGGGAAATTCGGCGACAAGTCACGACATTCGTACACAGACAAATGTCGTGACGTCATTTTAAGCACGCCAGTGCTTAAAATACACGGAATTCGGCCGACAGGCCTTTACAAAACTAGCCTTTTAATAAAGCTGAGGCATTTTCCCGTCGTGCTATCAGGAGACGAAGCGTCCATCATGGAGGAGATACGTGTGAGAGTGAACCGCTCCCCAACACCCCACTATTACCGGTGTGATCCGATGCTGAGCATATTCCCGGACGTTTTTATCTACACCTCCAGTTCCCCTGCCAGAGTTGCGTGGCCAGGAACCTATACATCCTGCTACGTCCTGTACTGAACGTACTGGACGGACATGGAGCCATAGTGGTGGATGAGGTCGCTGATGCATTGCAGAACGCCGTGAGAGGCTGGCAGTGCCGACATACAGCTCTTGACTGCTGGGTGTTGGCAGTGGCTCGAGACAGCAGAGCTTCTCATTCGACTCTGTGTTTTTACAAATCTGCCAACTGTTAGGCGATTCGGTCATCAGCTTTGACGGAGTCGCTAGGATGACATCGCTGTGCCACGGGAGTACCGCGGGAGTACCACGGGCCACGGGAGCTGACCGCGTCTTCCAACGTGTCCGACGTGTCTTTTGCTGAGCTTTGCTGAGCTCAGAGATACGATGTCTCGCCAAATGAGTTTCGCAGCTGGACGTTGGAGGTGCGGCGATTTGCTCAGGGTTTTGCATGCTAAGGTTCAGATTTGGTGCCAGTGTGCCCATTGGCGTGTATTTGTGCCTGCTCCGATTGCCTCTGTCTGGCAGTGTCTACCCGTGTGTGCGCGCGTTTGTGTGCGTGTTTGCACCTGCCTGTGTGTCAATCTGTCTGCTTGTTCGTACGACTTGGGCTGACGAAACGCGGACCACTCAGGCGACACAGGCGGCTGCCGTGGGTCGATATCGATCGCGGCGCCACAGATCACCGGACAGATAGCGGGCCGCGTCGGACGGCCGCCGGCACTCCGGTCTGAGGGCCACAGATCACCGGACAGATAGCGGGCCGCCTCGGACGGCCCCCGGCACTCCGGTCTGAGGGCCACAGATCACCGGACAGATAGCGGGCCGCGTCGGACGGCCGCCGGCACTCCGCCCGGTCTAGGGCCACAATCACCGGACAGGATAGCGGGCCGCCTCGGACGGCCCCCCCGTCTAGGCCACAGATCACCGGACAGATAGCGGGCGCTCGGGACGGGCCCCCGCACTCCGGTACTGAGGGCCACAGATCCCGACAGATAGCGGGCCGCGTCGGAACGGCGCCGGCACTCCGCCGCGTGTGAGGGCCACAGATCACCGGACAGATAGCGGGCCGCCTCGGACGGCCGCCGGCACTCCGGTCTGAGGGCCACAGATCACCGGACAGATAGCGGGCTGCCTCGGACGGCCGCCGGCACTCCGCCGATCTGAGGGAGGAGGACTGCTTTCACTGCCCGCCGACAGGCAGACTAGATCACATGAACACGTCACTGGCGTCCGGCCGGCCGTTCTGCCGGCTCTGGACTGACGTGTTGCAGCGCTGCCTGCTGGTCACTACTGGTCTCATGCCGACCAATTGACTCGGCTGTCTTTCTGAGGACTGGATTTCACCGCCGGGCTTCTTGAGCCACGAGGAATACGACCCGCGTGCTGTTGAACTGTTGAACTAACTATTATTGACCGGTGGGCTGTACTAGTGGAAAGCTGACGGTGTGTCAGGCTGGGTTATGTATGCGGCTCGGTTTCCGCCACGCCGACTGACGTTATTCTGCCGTCGATGCCAGTTGAGGGATGACGAATTGGTGTATTGTGCGGACTTAATCGTCCACGGACTGCCGTGTGTCCGCGGCATGGGACTGTGGAAAAGCTTCAGAATGGACCGGCACGTACTACGCATGTCATTGTAAAGGTTGTTCTGGCCGAATGATGAGTCTGACGATATCGTCTCTCCCCAGGCCAAGATGAAGGTGACCCCTGGTAAGATCGAGAAGGTGGACGACCGGAAAGAGAAGATAAAGGAGAGCAAGGAGGAGTTCTGGATGCGCGCCAGAATGATCAAGAAGAAGGACAAGTGAGTGAAATATTAAGAGCGCTGTTTTGGTACTATTGGTTCCAAAATAAGCGTCCCACTGGGTTGGCCGGCACAGCAGTTAAAGGGAATACACCGCCTTTGGAAAAATATGTGGATTGATTGATTGATTCATGAGTGCCCAGATGAGTGGCTCTCATCTCCATCATTTCTCATAATTTTCCCAAGGCGTTATACTCCCTTAACCTGCTGTGCCGGTCAACCCAGCGGGACGCTTATTTTGGAACCAATAGTACATACTTGGTTTTGGCACAACATTGTTTTGTAGATTTGTCAGGATTTCACCTTTCCGCATACTTACTCAACTTGCTCATTCAACGAACTATTTAACTTCCATGAATCACTCTTTTTATCTGTAATTCGTTAAATGTATATATTTTTTTTGTTTTTTCGTTAATAAATATAATTGTATGTTGTGTGAGACCGGTTTGCTGCGGCGTTGCTACCTAATTGGCAGCATTCAAGATATGTACTGGATAACGTTTTGACAATCCAAGGATAGCGTGAAAGAACGTGCCTTTATTTTTCATAATGTGCACCATGCAATACACCAGGAGAGTTGCTGTGCCACGTTAAGCCCATGGGACAGATTAATGGACTCCCTTGTTTTCCACTACTATTAACTATTTAAGAACTCACTCATATTAACCAGCCTTAGCAGGCCGGCAGTTCATGTCAACCTATGGGGCCCGGGATATGACGTTTATAATTTTGCAGGCATCGTTTCTACAAGCTGCTGAAGCGGAAGAAGCTGATGCAGGAGGAGGCTCGCCTGCTGACCAAGAAGCGACAGATCGTGGAGAAGGAGATGTCAGAGAAGAAGCGACAGGAGAAGAAGCAGATGAAGAAGGCTCTGGCACAGGCTTAGCTTGGCACACTGGTCGTCGGCTGATGGTGCTGGTGCCGTTCGTGCTGGACTGTCAGCTGACGGGAAGATGGGTTATTACGATGGATAGTTCGCTCGCCATGTGTGTACAATGTTGAGTGAATACATCATCAGAGGTATGACATACGGTGATTTGGGCCAGGAGAGGTGCTGCGTGCTCGGCTGAGGTTGACGGTTACGAGTAAAGAGAATAGTGGTGAAACATCGATGGCTTTCGACGGAACTAGCGCCGACACCACGGGCGGGACAATAATCGGCAACTGTTATACGTTAGTGATTGCGTATCTTAGCGCAATGTGGTTGAAATAGCTCATTTGAATTATGACAGGCAATCCATTTAACCCTCGCCCGGGTAAGGGGTTGCCCCCCCTCCCATCGTTTTTTTTTTCTTCTAAATAACTCGTAGTTATCAACCGATCGCAATGAAACTTGCAGAGCCCTACTTTTGAACAATTTGGCACATACTCTGAAAAAAATGAACTTCCAACTTGTATGACCTCTGACCCATGACCTGTTCATCAAGGTCATGTCGGGCGCAACTGGCGTTCCGTAGCATCGATCATTGTTACATGTGTAATTTCCGAGTGTTTGTTGTTCAAGAGCATATGCAAAGGTGTTTCCTGGTGACAGTTGTGGCTTCCGGTTAGATTGTGATCTTGACTGACCTCTTCTGAGGTCAATCGAGGTCACTGACCTCCGATGACCTCAGATGACTTTGTTTGGCTTCTGTCCGTTTTTAGAGTTTGTGACGCTGATTTCAAATCTAGGTTCCATTTATATAATTATATGTTCCACTGGGGTCACGTGCTTCCACAGGTCAACCGAGGTCACTAACCTTATGACCTGACATGACCTTTCTGAAATTTGCCAGTTTTTAGGACATTTTGTGACGCTGATTTCACATTTGGCGTGTATTAAGCATACTAAGATGCTCCTTCACCATTTCGGCTCGATCAGTATTCAATTTTCATACATTTATGATTTGATGACATTTGGTTCATTGACCTGACCTCGGAGGTGACCTATTGACCCAGGACATTAAAATTGGGTGTCAATGGCTTTCTCTCGTCACCAGTAACATGCTCGTGCTTTAATCAAAGCCCAATCAGAAGCGAAACGCCAAGGGGGCGGTCGTCCCCCCTCCCCTTACCCAGCACGCAGTGTTTTTGCCCTACCCGAGCGAGGGTTAAGATCTTGCAAGGGACTGCGCTGACTGCTTTGTCGCCTCGCCGACATGCTCAGAGGGTCCTCCGACCTGCCCTGGGGCCCCTCCGTGCTGAATAGGGGCCATTCGGCATGTTCAGAGGACTTTCTGACCCACCCATGGGCCCTTTCGGTCTGGTCAGGGGCCTCTGACCTGCACGGGGGCCCTTTGAACTTCCCAGGGGCCCTCCAGCCTGCTCAGGTGCCCACGGCCTGGCAAGGGACTGCGCGGGATGCCTTGTCGAACGCACTCAATGGGCCCCAGGGCAAGCTCGAGAGGTCCCTGAAAAGACTAATAGCTCCTTAATCCTATTCCTGGAGGGATGAAAAGTATACGAATCTGTCGG
>VOPJ01001416.1:0-43943 GCA_014673585.1 Semibalanus balanoides
TGATCAGTTAATGTCAACAATAACTGGACGCAAGTGAAAAACCTATAGGATTTTCGTATATCGCATACCGAATTTATATATGCGACATAATTCAAAACAAATATATTTGAAGAAAAGCTTGCATTATGCAACCGATTGGGACAAATGCATCACTATGGGGTAAAGTAAAAAATATAGCCTCTGGAGAATAGATCGGCATTCATTCCTCACGATTCACGAACCACCGGGGAATAACTGGAGATCCAATACAATTTGGAACACCACCAACAGCCTCCGTCCGCACAAGAAACTGTCAGTAAATTCAAGAATAACCAAGCCTCGTACATTCCGCGACTCTCCAGATAAGTGGACACAATGTGGTTCAAGACCGCCTCAGAGCCTCAATGACACGGGGTATAGATCCCAGCGGGACACCCGGCCGGGGTACCGACCCATTTCACGGCCAACACTGCCAACAATGCCGGGCGGCCAGGGGAGGAGAGGGGAGGGCAGGTTCCCGATGGGCGGGATGAAGACATCCCCGAGGTGCCGCCTCCTCAGCACCCCGCTGTGACCGGCTAATCAGTGAGTTATTGTGGGGCAGAGGAATGTGTGTCGGACCGGCAGACCCGCGCCGCGGCAGCCGCGCCGAGTGCCACGAGCGATAGGAGCGCCACACCTGCACCGGACACAACTGAAGCAAAAACTTCACCCACCGTACCTATAGGTACTGGTGTATTACGGTATACCACTGCGGGCTTTCACTTCACCCACCTTACCTATAGGTACCGGTGTATACCGGTAATACACTGCGGGCTTCACTTCACCCACCTAAATAGGTACCGTTATACCGGTATACACTGCGGCTTTCACTTCACCACCTGATAGGTAGCCGGTGTGTACGGTATACACTGCGGGCTTCACTTGCACCCACCTATAGGTACCGGTGTATACCGGTATACACTGCGGGCTTCACTTCACCCACCTATAGGTACCGGTGTGTACCGGTATACACTGCGGGCTTCACTTCACCCACCCACGGAGGTGTTTTACTGGTAAACCGGTAATAAAGACCACCTGTAAGCTCCCGCTAATGATTTGGCATCTTGAAATAATAATGCTGATCCTGATCAACAATCTGAGATGATAATACATTATCCTGACAAACAATCTAATAACGGTACTTGTATATGTTTCATTCTCAGTATCGTCACGAATCAGCACCGCAGTCTTGCTCATTTTTTATTCAAATTTCATCGCAAGCGTACATTACCTTGGTACTACAAGGCCGAAGTTTGACATGCTATAATCTCCTTTTTAAATCACCTTCACTGCCCGAACATAACGATAACAGACGATGGAGTTTGCAGGCAATATCGCTGCCAGCGATTACCCTACCTCTACACTGCAAAGCATTCTGTTATGCTGACAGGAAACGGCTGGAACCTATGGAGGCACGAGTAACCACGTGTTAAGGCATAATTTACAGTGAATGAAATATGATGACCACCATAAAGAAGATACATTTTGCGCTGTGCGGAATGGGTTGCATGCTATTTGTGATTTAAGTAAGGCTTTGTTGGTATGCAGACGTGGTAACGAGAAATGTCATGCGAGCCGCGGCAGCCCGTGTTTTAAAGGCCGTGCAAATCATGTACGGATTTGCGTGTTTTAAAAGTGGAAAGTTGCATCCTTTTTACAGTGAGAGCGCCTAGCAATGACAATGTTTGCGTTTTTCTTGCGTTCAAAATTAAAAAGAAAGCCGAAGTTCTTAAAATTAAGAGTTAAGGTATATTTCGACATTTCACAATAATTGTACGTGATGTAAATTTCGCAATTTGTAATATCTTTTACAATCACCCGAACTTTTTCTGTCGATTGATGCTACGTCTATAGTATCAAAGCATTGCTCAATATTGTCTTGTCTTGAAGTCTTGTCAGTCTTGTCAGTCTTGTCAGTCTTGAAAACACGTCTGCTCTTATTTTTACTTAATCATTGTTAAATTGCAAAATACTACATATTAAGAGAAACAGTGTCAAGGCTTGGAATTGTAGATAGTCGCATGAGGTTGAGATGGTGCATTTCACAGCGACAATTGCATGGAATCGGTCGCAGTTCTTCACGTCCATTTGTACTAAATGGGTAGAGGTAAAATGAATTGTGATCTCGCTTGCTTGCCCTCACTACTCATGACACTGCGCAATGCTCATCGATGCATTATCTTATATCTGCTCAAATGGTAAAAAACAGTTCATTAATTAGATGGACGTCACGTGCCTTATTTCAGTATTTTAAGTTCAATTTCAGCTAGTGACTTTGGATGTCTCATGTTCCCTATACTGGGGAGAGTGGGGTAAGGTAGCCATGGCAGGTAAGACAGCTACTCCATTTGTAGGCTAAACCACAAGCGCTACGAACAGAATTGATGAGTACTAGAGTTCCCTTTTCGACCGCGCTGCCCAGTGAAGTCGAGTAAGCTTGCTCTCCATAGTTGATTCATAATTTCGATTTTTAAAACAACCGCTTGGCTCAACTTGTTTCTATATATTCTGTAAGCTTTTGTGAACATATCCTTGCAGACAAAACCTTGACTTCAACTGTGATAATTACAAAGATAGCCAGTGTCGATATGCAATGACGGGCGAATGTTGACTCAATATGGCGTCCGCGAAAATGCGCTTTGAATAGTTTGTGTCGAATGTGGGGTAAGACCACCCGTTTACTCCGTGGGGCAGTTTTACCCCATCTCAGCATCATAACTTCACCAACAACGCTTACAAGGCGTGACCGTCTTACCCCACGATAAAAACCGTTTTACCCCATGGGGTGGGGTAAGACGGTTTTTTGCAGACCTTTCGACAACTGCAAACATCAGACTTATTAACAACAACAAGGGACTAGCTTCCATGCAAACTGAAAGACAAATGTTGGAGGAAGTAACATGCAAAACATCAGACTTATTGGTCATATTTAACCTGGCAAAATAAGGCTTCAAAGTTAAGGTGGCCGGCATATCCCACTCTCCCCAAGATATGGTACCAATAACAATAATTTACCTTGAAGTCTGTAACATAATCCTCAAGATATCCTCCATACGTCATGCCCTTCATAACCACATCAGCCGACTCGACCTATGTCTGCTCCTAGCTGACACTGATCTACAACGCCCAAACACTTCAATCCCTCTCGGGAAACACGATCCCTCCAAGGGCGAACGCATTACAAGCAATAACAGCTCGCCGAACTACGGCCGTCTGGGGTGGCCGTGAAGCGGAGACGGATGGTATGCAAACGCGGCGCACTCCATCGTACCGCGACGCGCGGCGCGGCGCCGTAAAGCCGTCCATTACCAGCTGATTATTCTGCTGCCACCTCTGATGACCCGGCTCCATCCGTCTCCTGGCCACCGGCCGAGCGGATGGCTGTCCGTCCCTGGAGATTGATGGCAGCGATTTAGCACCGCCAGCTCGATATCGTCTCCTCAGTGGCGGCCATAAAGACCGGCGGACAAACAGACCTGACAGCGCACACGTTTTTACCCGGATATGTGAGCATTGTTTCGGTGGGGAGTTGGTTTCCATGTCGGGGCTCACCTCTTGTCGTCAGGAGGACTCCAGCCACGAGCAGCAGAGACCACCGTGCGGCTACGGATAGCGTCATGGTGGCGTCCACACTGTCCTCCCGGGTGGCAGGACAGGTCCTCTCAGGTCACAAATCGGGTCCTCTCAGGTCACCAATCAGGTCCACCCAACCCAGGTGAGTCCACGCAACACCACCGGAACGAACGTAATTCGCGTCGCGGTGCGTCAGCTCAGGGCCGCCGAGACTGGCCACGTGGTCACTCCCTCCTCCCGATCTGCACGACTCTGCTCTTCCCTGCTCTGTCCAGTCCTCTCCGTTCTGTCCTCTGTCCTCTCTCTGCAGCGCGCGCGTCACGGGGTCCTCTCGGGCCGGGCACAGACGCAGCACTGGCGCCGCTCGGCGGACTCGGCGCAGCGCGGCGGGGCCGGCGCAGCCCGCGGTCCCTGCTGAAAGGCTGGTGGTCCAGCCGACTGCCGCCGGGAGACGGACAGGGACCATACTGGACCAGCTCGGCAGCCGGGCCGGATCGCTCCGAGACCTGGTCTGCGTGGGAGAATGGCCGCTAATGCAGCCATAATTGAGTCTTGGAGGATCAGTTTCGGGGAAGAGAGGTTCCAGGACGGTGAATTGTTGCTCGTGGTAGAGGATGAGTGCATGCAATTAGAGTCCCTGACTAAGTATTAAAATGAAATAAGTTTTATTTTCGTTACTCTTTTTGATGCGCTCCACGAACACATTTCGAGAATGTCGATTCAATGCCCCGATATTTAATTCTCATCGACCGGATTCCGATCTGGGTCGCAAGGAGTGGAAGAAGGTAACTTAAAAGTAATTCAAGTGGATGAAGATAACAATCTCAAAATTCCTTAAAAACGCTTTGATGTGTTTTCTTCTCCAACGTTCGCTCGATTCTAGAATATCGTTGTGTGATCTGGACGGTTGAGGCCGATACCCACACAGTGCGGATCGATTGAATACAACATTAATTTATTATGGCTTCTATCAAACACAATGCATCCGGGCACGCCGCTTCCCTGGCATATGCTGATCTCTTGAGTCACTTTCAGATAACTTCACTAGCCTCACGTCGTTCAGCACGACCTACTTTCCACCAGGAATATTATCAACTCAAAATTAGATTCTCATATCCTTTATACAGCATTTCACTTCACGCACCTATAATCGATCAACCCGCACTCCAAGACTGTTTTATGAGCCCCGTCCACGAGTCAACACCGTGGAAAAGGGCTCATTCTGCAGGGTACCACATCTAATCAACTCCTTTTAAGCAGTGTTCCAGAGGCAGACGCTTTTGCAGACGCTTCTGGTTCTTTTAAAGCCCATGTATTAGCTTGCATCTATTTAGCACTCTTTAGCACTACGGTGTCTTTTACGAGCGCTGCTTTTAACCTTCACATTGTAGCATACTTTATTTGTCTGTTTTCATATGTATATTTTAAGTTTTTGTCGTTACTCGGTATAATTTTGATTTGTGTATTAATAGTGTGTTTTACAGATATTGCGAATCCGATATATGTTTTATCTTGTAGCTGTACAGTCTGATGTCCGTGTTTTCTTGACTTCACCTGTTAATAGGGCGACCCTGTTGGTGATAACTTGAATACAAAAAGGATATGGACATATTTAGTAATGTTTGGAGCTTTATTGCAAACAAATGGAAAATGTGAGCTTTTTACCACTGTGTGTATAATATATTAAAGTAATATATCCTACTTATGTGCCTGTTTGGGACGGGTCAGCCACCATAAGCTCAAACTTCGTGAGGTGATAAACAGTAAAGTGATCAAACTTGCCAGTTTGAATGTAGTAGTATTAGTTGTGCTACAGTATGACAGCTTCTAAAATGCGATGCTGTAAATATTGCATAACTAACACTGGCGGATCCAGGGAGCATCAGGGACAAATGAACCCCCCCCCCCCTGCAGGAATCTGGGGTAGGGGCATTCAATACAAGTATTCCCCGTGCGTTCCCTGCACTGAACGTAAAAGATCAATGATCTTAGGAAAAAATTGGAAAGGTAACAATTGTTCGGGGAAAGATAACAATTTATTGTAAAAATAGCCTTAGTAGTAGTCAAAATCGCTTTGCGACCCAACATTTTTGTTGCAATTGCTTATACTAATTAGGAAAATTAATAAGTGAATTCCATCAAGTGTCTAACAAAGGCTATCATTGACGGTAGTACCTGGCCTCAGGGCCCACTCCCTTCATAAAATATTAACTTTCAAACAGGCTACATGTTAAGCTAGGCTAGCTAACCTGCTGAGTTCCGACAAAGGCGACGCAAACGCAAGCTCTGACGCGGACATCGGCACCCGGAAGCTGCTCCAGCGGTGCCCAACTTACTGGACCGAAGAGCTTATAGTGGTGACCAGACCACGACCATCTCCCCAAGTTATCTCCCACCAGGCTCCTCCAGATCCTCAGGGACCATTTATGTGCGGAAAAGTCTTTCTGCCTCATGCAGTCTTGCTGCTTTCAAACCATTTGCACTATTACCAGTTGTTTGTTACAGCTTGGTACAGATGTATAGGTACTAGTGGTGCCAGTTTCAGAAAATATGTGTCAAATGTCCAACCGATATCCAAGACCATGGTCAGCTGTCCGTCCGAAACTGTCCGAAGATCATTGTTTGTCCGAAATTTGTCCGAAAGCAGAAACAAAATGTATGATATGGAATGTAAAACGTTCAGTGTATTATTCACAATATTTACATAAATATAGGCATTTGTGTCAAATAACGCTACAGTTAGGATATCAGAAAGCGAAAATCATTATATATCCATGTAAATACACGATAAGCCATCCTTGGGCATTGGATGTCCGAAAATGTCCAAAGAATGCTTGCTATGCTTATGTCCGACCGAACACCGATTAGTGTTCGGACAAATTTGGATTTCCGAAAATGTTCGCACCGATTGACACCACTAATAGGTACAGTTATTATTATTATTTGTACTATTAGCCGTTTTCACGATGGCTTATTTTGCGCCAAATGTTTTAAAACATTTTACAATGTTTTAGATTGTTTCAGTGGTAGCCGTCTTCACGATAGGCTAATTTGCGAGAAATGTTTTAACCCTCGCCGTAAGGCCGTAAGGGTTTGTCAGGGCGAGGTAAAACATTTTTTTCGCCAATTAGTCCATCGTGAAAGCGCTACTACTAAAACATTTTAAGAACATTTTAAAATGTTTTAAAACAATTTCGTCGCAAAATAACGCCAATCGCGGGTGAAAACGGCTAATTGAAAGTGCTGACTAGTTGCCACCTGAGTCTTCGTGAATATACAACCCGAGGCTAATGTGTATGAAAAAACTGTCTGTTCTTCAATTATTTGTCATCATATCCCAGCTGTGGCAGCTAGGAAAAGAGTTTGCCCAACTTGGCTCCAAAATAAAGGTCTGGTTACGAGCGAGCGCGAAGTGCGAGCGAGTTCCTCATTGAATACGGTTTTCTCAATACTAAGCGGCCGGACCGCGGCCCCGGCCAGTACCGCGACGCTGGTCAGAAGCTTAATATCTTTTTAAAATCCGCATCCCGATTGACAAGCGGTTTTCGCATCTGAATAGCATCCGCTGCAATGACATTAATAATTATTGACATGGTGTTTTTTTTCATGTGAGGGATCAAGCATGCGCGTGACACGTGCCGCGTCAGAGGTGTCCGAAAAATATTAATCCTGCTATAGCTGAGAAGCGGCTGGACAACTAAGCTGAAAAATTTTGGTGTTGGTGGTTTGAGACCACAACCATATGGGCAAATTTGCACAGGTCAAACTATGTTCAGTTGCATGTGTAGCAACAGGGACGTAGCAAGGGGGGGCACGGGGGCCTGCCCCCCCTTGAGCGAATAAATTCAGCACTTAGATAGACATGAGATTCTATGAAACCCGACCCTACACCCCCTCACCGGTCAGCAACATTGGCTGAGGAGCAAGTGGTGATTTCAACACTAGATAAGAATGAGATTCTAGGAAGCAAAATTTGATTTTTTTCCGACGAGCCCCCCCCACCTGAGCAAAAATCCTGGCTACGTGCCTGTGTGTACAGTGCATGCCCCTGTTCCCGGTTTCACGAAATTACGCTACAAAACATTCGTTGCAAATACCGGACTTTATCTCGGCAACCAAAAGTCGCAATGACACGGGTCAAACACAGATGTGTAGAGAAACGATCTGCCAAGAGTATGCATTATGTGTCGATCAGCGGCGCGTGGTACGTGCAAAGTTACTGGCTACACAAGCGCAAAATTCATGGTTTATGACGTTTTCACAATTTGAATCAGTTCTCAGCACCTATGGAACGTGAAGCGATGAAACAAACACGTAAGTGTAGACCAATGTACCGTCTCTAAAATGCATGCAAAAATTTAAGTTTAAATACAGTATTTCGCTGTCAAAATCCGCCTGTAATATTTACATTGCCGAATTTATGCTATTTCCTTCATTACACCACCGTTGCGTCAAAGCCAAAGGGTGCAAACGATAAAAGTGATGCAGCTGTAAAGCGCAATGAAATCCATCTAATACCCACCCAAAATGTATTTTTGCCTTCAAACATAAAGCTTATAATTGCAAATTGAAAATAACGCAGCAAAACCTATTTAGTTCAATGTATCGATTTAGTTCGGATCTATTTGTGACGGCAAAACAACACATAACGAAAATAGTTAAAAAGCATGCTTTGCACAAAACGAACCTCCGTTGGGCGGTGATACATTGACGCGGATTTATTCGGGTCCTTCGCCGTTCGCCGTTTAAGGCGTCTTACTGGTTTCAATGAAAACATTTAGTTTTCCACTAACTAAAATTAAAATTGTCACGCCGCTTCGTAGTGTTACATCGGTGGCCATCGTCATAACGAAGCCATCGTCTTCGGTTCGTCGTAACGCTAAATTGAAGGAATAATATTTTGGCCTCTTATCCTCTACGAGGCCCACCGCTTATATATTTCTGGGTTTTATCAGGCAAACCCCCCAAAAAATCATGCGCCTCGCTAAATAACTAAAGACGTACTATTGCATGGAAATCCGCATTAAAAATGCTACAAAGGCTTAAATACACACAGCAGAAACGAAAGTGCATTTTTTCGTCATTTCAGCCAACCCGCACTCAATAATTTTCGGTGACACCCCTGCGAGTTGGTATGAGATAAACGTTAGTATTACTTATATGTGTATATGCTTCGAAATATCGCGTTTTGTGCTATTTTTCTTCCGAAAAGTGTGTTTTTTTCAACAACAAAATCCGAAAAGTGAGTTTTCCCCAAAGCTGCATTTTTAAGCTCATTTACCAAAATGAGGTGACCTGCCCAGATCTGGGGAGGGAAAATGAAGGTGGGTACTATTCTGCCTAAAAAAGATGCCCCCTACCACGAAGAGAGTCTGGATCCGCCAGTGTAAACTAAAAATACGAAATATGGGCACCTTATCATCAGTAGCGTATTCAGGATAACAACTAGTTTAGCTTAAAAGACGGCCGCACACTGCACTGCGATATCACTGCGAAATTCAGACTAAAAAAATCACAGAAATGCCGCGTAACATCATTCTTGTTCCGGTGGATTCGGCGTTGTCCGCTCCCGAGATTCCGACCCGCTGGCAAACAGCCAGGCGCCCTACTCGCAACGCTTAATGGTCATTTGTCAACGAAGATGTAAGCTGAAAACCTCGAAACTTGCATATAACAAATTTCACAGCGGCAAGAACATGCTTTGCAAAATTTATATCTCGATCTTGCATATGTTCACTATCGTTAGTCACCACACATCGTGATACATTTTGCACCATCGTGATACATTTTGCAGGTCCGCGATTCCACCGCATTCAGCCGCGGAAAAAACTCNCTGTACGAATGATGGACGCACCATTAGTTATTAGTTATTTCCTTTAATATACTCACCAATTGATACAAAATATCACATTTAGCAACTACGGATGCATTCCCTGAGACATTTTGCACTATAACTATTTTGACTTAAATAACTAATATCTCACCGCTTCAGTTGCCTTGCTCACTGCCAAACTTTGTTTGTAACGCTCAATAAAAGCAAGGTCTGTATAAATATAAGTATAGGTGGCGATAAAAGTTTAGACAGTGTTCATGGCAGCCTAGATATTATGTCAAAGGACCCAATCAGACTTAATGACCATACATTGTTTAGGTTTTGTCTTGATTGGACTTCTTGGCCATATATTATTGAGGTTAGGTTTGTTAATGTTAATATTAATATTGTTTCAGTGACGTCATTACACTAGCGGTACCTTCTGTCCCTGACTTACTTTGAAACTTGTTTACTTCTACACATTTATATACATGGTCGCATTGGGACACTGGCGGATCCAGAACGTGGGCATGGGGAAGCTAAATTTTGAAAATTTTCATCAAATTTGACAAATTTATCAGATTTTGCTTCCTTGTACCTTATTGAATGGTTTAAAACAAATATACATTTTTTAAAGTTTATTAGATTTCCCTCTACATTGGAAAATATGTCAAATTTGGAAAGATTTCAGGTGATATTGATGGGGCTTAAGCCCCTGCCGCCCCCTCTGGATCCGCTAGTGCATTTGGAGAACATCAAACGTGGGGTACCAGCCAATATCCCACCATTAGATATTAGTTAATCCCTTTAATATACTTACCAATCGATAGAAAATAGTATATTTAGTAACTATAGGCAGTTCCCTAAACATTTTACACTAAAACTAATTTTAACTTCAGTAATTAATATCTCACCGCATTACTTGCGTTGCTAGTCGCAAAACTTTGTTTACTTAACAGCAGACACCTAGATTTGGGGCCAAAAAATCAACAGTTAACCAAATTTGAGGCTGTCATTTTGTAGCAGGGTTGGCACAGTTTTGCCCACTGGCCAGTTTTGCCCACTGGCCAGTTTTGCCCGGTTTGAACCAGGGTTGGCATTTTGCCCGGGCAAAAGGGTTTTGCCCTGGCCAGTGGCTAAAACTAGGTTTAAACCGTTTTCTCCCTGGAGTAAGTGGGCAAAACTGGCCGAAACTGGCTAAAACTGGCCAAAACCGAAAATGGATCCCGGAAAATTGTTTTTCATGGAATGCTATGGATCTTGGAGTATAACAAAAAATCGTGGGATCCTGTGGATCCTAGATCCTGGAAAAGCAGTTTGTTGTGGGATCTTGAGGATCTTGGATCCTATTTTTGGCCTTGGCACATGTTTGTTTTGACTGTCTTTGACAGCTTGGCTATCTCAATGTCTGATAATTGCCACCTTAACTCTGATGGGGTTAAGAGACCAAATGTACGTGTGAACTACTCTGTTTTTTTTTTGTTTTTTGTTTTTTTTGGGGGGGGTGATTGATCTTCCAAATGGTTGTGCCATCTTACTTGAAGTTCCCAATAGTATTGCAGGTGCAGTTGTCATTGCACCATACCAGGTGCAACAGATAATTGATATGTAGAGTGAAGAATCTACTCTAACTCTGTCATGTCAGGATGAGGCTATAGTCATGTTGTGTCCTTGCACCAATTGCACATATTGCTCTAAATAGTAAATAGGATCAGCAGCGAATTAAATCAGCCTAGTTCTTATTTCGTTATGCTGCTCACATTATTTGTATCTGCTCTCCCGTTATTGAGAGCTTATCAGTGAGCCAGTGACTCAGTCAATGGTTTCAAACAGTTGGATTACTCAAGCTGTCCATTCTCATCACCAGATGTCTGCTCAAACAGCCCTATTTCGCGTTCTTATCACCAGATGTCTCTGCTCGCACAGCCCTATTTCGCGTTCTATCACCAGATGTTTCAGCTCGCACAGCCCTATTTCGCGTTCTTATCACCAGATGTCTCTGCTCGCACAGCCCTATTTCGCGTTCCTGTCACCAGATGTCTCTGCTCGCACTGCCCTGTTTCGCATCCCTCACCACCCCGGCTGTCTCTGTCGCTCACACTGCCTGGTTCGCCTTCCTGTCACCAGATGTCTCTGCAGGCGATGCAGCCGGGCAGCATGGACAGCGCCGGCGGGCCGCAGCAGCGCCACTTCTACCCGTACGCCGACAACGGCGGCACCGTGGTCGCCATCGCCGGCGACGACTTCGTCGTGGTGGCGTCCGACACCCGGCTCAGCTCCGGCTACAGCATCTACACCCGCGACCAGAAGAAGACGTTCCAGCTGTCGGAGCAGACGATCCTGGGCAGCACCGGCTGCTGGTGTGACGTGCTCACCATGACCAAGGTGCTCCGTGCCCGCATGCAGATGTACCGGCACGAGCACAACAAGCCCATGTCGACCGGGGCGGTGGCGCAGATGCTGTCCACCATGCTCTACCACAAGCGCTTCTTCCCGTACTACGTGTCGAACGTGCTGGCCGGCCTGGACGAGAACGGCAAGGGGATTGTGTACCATTACGACCCGGTGGGTCACCACGACCCCGGCAAGTGCTACACAGGCGGCTCCGGAGGTGAGAATCAGAGTAGACTGGTCCGGCTGGGGCGCACCTGTTGTTCGGTCCTCACGCTGAAAACAGTGTCAGCTGGTGTTTTTTTTACATTTTTAAGTAATTATATTCTTGTGTTGCTTACGCGTGCTATTAGCTGGAATCCTAGTGGTTTGCAAGGTAAGGTGTTGTCTGCTTAACATCGGTATGTTGACTTATGCGTCAGCGTGAATCTCGCCAAAGCAAACAGTAACTTGAATGACCATTGTTTCAGAGCATGAATAAGCCTATGTCCAAACTCCCCCAAAGATGTCCAAACCTCCCGCAAAATCGGTCTATTTAATTTTGATTCTTGGAGCCTTGGGCTTCGTGTGCATGTCAAACTTTGTTTTTCTGTCTGCGTTCTTCTGCTCATTCATTTATCTCTCTTCAACGAAATCGCAGGTTAATCTGCACGCTTGTGCGCGTTAGCGTCCCCTCCTGATCACATCCATTTGTATTTGATTGACTACGACTCTCCCCCCCCCCTCCTCTCCTCTTAGGAGCGCTTGAATCCAGCCACTCCTGGACAACCAGATCAACTACAAGAACCAGGAGAACGTCACGCCGGAGCCGCTGACCGTGCAGAAGACGGTCAGCATCATCAAGGACGTGTTCACCTCGGCCTGTGAGCGCGACATCTACACCGGAGACGCGGTGGCCATCCAAGTCATCACCAAGGAGGGCGTCACAGAGGAGATGTTCCCCCTGCGTCGCGACTGATGGTGCTGCCGAGGTGTCCCCGGTCCCATCGCGTCCGATTACTGTCATTTTTCCGCCGCCTCGCTGATGATAATACATGGTTTCAGTGAAGGTATGCTGCTGTTTGTGCACGGTGATGGTTTCGGCGCGTGGCGGGCGGTGCTGGGTGAAATGTGGGGAGTGATGAGTCCTGTTAGTGTCGTGTGACGCCCTGTGCTGTCTTACGCTCGACGAAAGTCCTCTCCGGTTAAACGAGAGCCCACTCAGGTCAGACTGGGCCCTCTAAGGTCAGACTGGGAGCAATCTTAGGTCAGACTGGGAGCAATCTTAGGTCAGACTGGGAGCAATCTTAGGTCAGACTGGGCCCTCTTAGGTCAGACTGGGGCCCTCTTATGTCAGCCGAGGGCTTTCTCGGGTCAGATGTGACGAGGATCCGTTTAGGCTAGACCAGTGTCCTTTAAGGCCGGGCGAGAGCCCCTTAGGCGAGACACTTCAGACCAGGCGTGGGCATCGTTGCGACCCTTCAGGTCGACTGAGAGTAAGAAATGAAAACATAGGGCCGTGCTCATTTATGGTTAATCAAAAAGTAAAGAGAAATGCCAAAACTAACGTTATACTTCGCCTTTGCAACTTCTTCATGGCTAATAGTCGGCCATTGTCCCATTAGCCATGAAGAACCCGCAAGGCGATATATGCAGGCTAGAAAAGATCCGCTTGGCCAAACGCGAACCCTCTCAGGTCATAGAACCCTCTTAGTTAGATAATGAATGACCCATCACGTCAGAAGGTCCAGACCAGACGAGGGTGCTACCTGACCATCTGGGTTCAGAGGGGGTCCCGGTCGAGCCCTCTCAGGTCAGACGAGGGTTCTCTATGGTCAGATGTAGGTCCTCTCAGGCTAGACAGGAGCCCTCTTATGCAGCCTGGAGGTCATCGAGGCAAACGGAGGACACTTCGCCCGATCGAGGATCTTACGAGGCCTGCCGGTGACCCTCTCGTGCCTAGAAGAGCACGCGTCAGGCTGGCCGAAGCTTCTCTCTTAGTTATAGTTTATTCAAATCAATACATGTCAGAAGCAGGGTTTTTCATGATTTGCGTCATACAGGCCGGCCTATACATACAATACAGTACCTACACAAAGTCATTCGATCGCATAGTTAAAAACATTGCAAAACATACAGCTAAAATGGGAAAAAGACTGATAGAACTTGTCGTTAGAAATACTATGGTGACAACAAGGTTACCGTGGTCGATACAAGTAACAAACACATTTTCACGCGGTATCGCCTGTCATTCCTGTACAGAGTTTCCTGGCGCTTTCCTGGCGAGGACGCTTTGTCAAAAACTATTTGAAAGAAAGCAGCAAAAGCTTTTTGGATTGAGATGGATTGGGCCAGGACCTCAGGACCTCAAAAGGCCCATGAAACAGGCACGGTAGCCAGGATTCGTCGGGGTCGGCGCCTCAAAAGGGTCTCTACCCAAGCACGTAGCCAGGATTTCGCCAGGAGGGGGGGGGGCTCGAGAGGGCTATTCCTGAGCGTTAAAAGCGGCCAGTAAAACGGATAAAAAGGTCGTTCCCTTCGTAACTCGTGAGGAGCCAATTTGCATGTTCATGTGGCCCTTTTTGACCCACCCAGAGTCCTTTCTGATGTTCAGGGGACCCTCTGACCTGCAAGGGATCCTTTTAACTTCTCAGGGGCCCTCTGGTCTGCTAAGGGTCTTCCAGCCTGCTCAGGGGCCCTTTCGACCTAGTAAGGAACTGCGCTGGCTGTTTTGCGCTCTGTTAACATGCTCAGGGCCCCTCCGACCCACTCAGGGGTCCCTCCGACCTGCCCAGGGGCCCCTTCAACCTGCCCAGGTGCCCTATGTGCTGGCTAGGGGCTCATTCGACGTGTTCAGGAGGCCCTCTAACCCTCTCAGGGGCCCTTTCGACCTCCCCATTGGGCCCTCCGACTTGCCCAGGGGCCATACGACCTGCCCAGGGGTCCCTCCGACCTTCCCAGGGGCCCTCTGTGTTGGCTAGGGGCCCATTCGATGTGTTCAGGGGGCCCTTTGACCCGCTCAGGGGCCCTTTTGGCTTGTCAGGGCCCCTCTGACATGCATAGGCTCTTGTGAACGTCCAAGGACCTTGGTCTTTCAAAGAGGGGCCTGATGGCTCTTAAGAGCACCGAAGTGCTCTTAACTCTCAAAGATCACACCTCGCGAAGGACTTAGATCCATGATAACGCCGCTTCGCGCCTCGTCGGCCCCCGCCAGGCCTCCAGGGGGGGAGGGGGCGGTCGCCTCCGCCGCCCCCCTTGGCTACGTGCCTGACTCTCCGCAACGTCAAACGTGACTCAGCCAATCAGATTCGAATGTATAGTCGCGTAAGCCTCTGCCCAAGTGTGTGAGGCCCACATTCTTGGCATTCCTTATTTATGGCCCACATTCCTTCGACAAAAGGTCAAATATATTCGGCTGGAGAGCCCTTTCAGACCAGAAAACTTGCAGTTACGGTTTTCCAACACGGGGTACAAAACTGCTATCTCAGTTCCAACACGGGGTACAAAACTGCTATCTCAGTTCAAAACCCATGTTGAAGGTGAACTATTTCCTTTAAGTACGTCGGGATCGGGTACAGTGTCGTCACCACTCTCGCTGCCAGAGGACATACTAAATCTCCGCATTGTCTCCCAAAATCCGCGAGAATCTTTTGCAAGGAGTTGCTTACAATTGATGTTACGGTGAGCTTGAATCAAAATGCTACTGACACGTTTTTTCAGCGAGAGATACAGCGATTTGTCTTTAGGCGATTTGGACGTTTGCCAGTCGGCTTTGGCAGAGTTTTTGGCGATTATCGTCCCCTTTAGCTCGGGTAACACGTCTTGGACCCACGGACAGTGCGGACGGCGCGTTCACGTACGACGTTCGGGACAATGCTTATCTACGAGGCTATCCCAGATGCGCATGCAAATATCCAACAGTACATTCACATCATTGGCGCTATCGAACTCCGTCCAGTCAGTCAACAGTAGGTCCCAGACACAGTGCGTCCCAGTTGGTGCGATGCCAGGGTCTGCTCGTGTACTCCCTGACCACACGACGAGGCTTCGGGATGGTCGTGATGACGGTGACGGGCAGGTGGTCACTGATGTCCTCGTTGTTGACGACACGTGTCAGGGATCTCTCCGGTGGTACGCTAGTGATGACGCGGTCCAGTGTGGTGGGTGTGGGACACGAATTGCGTGGGCTCCTCCACCAGCTGATGCAGCTGCAGCTCGTCCAGCAGCTGCAGGTACTGGCGCACACCTCGAGCGGCAGGTCTGGAGACGTCCAGATTCATGTCTTTCCGAGTAAGTAGCGCTTCCCGAGCGATTTCGCCAGACAGAGCTGCTCCTGCAGAGTGTCCATGGCGGGAACCAGTGGTGCATCAGGAGGCCGATAGGTGGCGCCAGCGATGGCTCGACGCTTACCCGTGCCCATCACTGACACCCAGATGGCCTCTACCGATGGGTCACTCACTACTGTTTATTTTGAGGCGTTTTGATGACAGCAATGCTCTGCATAGGATACCGACGCCTCCACCACTTATGAACACTCTTCCTTGCTTCGGAACAGATCTGTCTTGACGGTAAGAAACGTAGCCGGGGAAGACCAGAGGGTCGATTTTAGTCGTTTTCTTTGCACCAGTGAGCTTTGTTTCGGACAAGCAGAGAACGTCGATGTTGTAGTCGTGCAGGAATGCATTGATGAGGTCAGTCTTTACCGCTAAAGAGTTGATGTTGATGTGGCCGAGAACCAGAGTTCCAGACCGTTGGCCCGTAGCTTTCGGCTGTGTAGCCGTCGCTGTTCGATCAGCGGCCGCCCGGCGGGTCTGACTCAGGGCTAGCCGCGCCGGCCGTACCAGACAGCGGGTGGAGGGCACAGCCGGCTCTGGGTCGACCGGCCGTGGCCTCATCCCATCCATGTCGTGCAAGTACGGCATTCGGCACCCTATACGAATGGGGATCGCCTCCCCGGTGCCTCGCTGGCGGTCGTCGGTGTAGCCATCGCCCACCAGCCCCGGTCCACCTGCCCAGACCTCGTCTGCGCACTCATCACGAGCGCAGACATCGTGTGTCGCTCGGCATCCTACACGGCGGGGTTGTGCCCCGGTGCCGGAGGCGCTCTGATGTTCGGCGCTCTCCTTCGATTCTCGGTAGATCATACCTTTCTTCCACCCCTGATCCCCTCCGCCTCAGCCGCCGTTGTCGTCCCGGCCGGCCTGGTACTCGAGCATTCGCGACCCCCGACTTGTGCCGCCGAGCAGCGGGTAACGCAGAACCAAGCTGTAGAGGGCAGCGCGGGCCTGATCGGACCCCCGTTCGACGGAGCCGACATTAGGGAGGGGCTGAAGGGGGAGGTGAGGTGTCGGCAGATTGATGTTCGTCCTTGGGCCGGGCCGGCACAGTCCGGCAGCGCCCATCGTCCGCTGAAGAAAATAGTTTTGAGTTTTTTTGTAGATTTCTTGAAAACGGTATAGGAGGCTTAGGTATACGAGGGCCCTCCCAGGTGGGCTGCCTGTCAGGTGGAGACTCTCTCTTAGCTGAGGGACCTCGCAGGCTAGACGCGCTTCATCTCGGGTTAGACGAGGGCTCTCCCAGCAAGGCGAGTAGCACTCAGGGTCAGGTCGTGTGACGCCGTCTCAGGTAGACTGAAGGCCATCTCAGAACGACAGAGCAGAATACTCGCACCAGGCCCAGTTTTCAGATGGACCGAGGGCTCCTCAGGTGGGCGGATCACCTTCTCAGACAGGTTAAGAGGCTTCTCAGAAAGGTTGGAAATCCTTACAGAAAAGCAAGAGCATCGCCTCCCCGTGTTAGTCTTGCTGCCAATGGGTCCCTCGAAAGGCTACCTGATGGCCGATATTCTACACATTTTCCCAATGTACAATTACACCCGCAGTTCGGGATAAATGCACGAGCAGCGACTCGCATCTTCGTCCCGCTCCAACAGATAGCTAGCCAGGGCGCCCCTCACACGTCTCGGCCAGTTCCAGTCGTGTATTACCGCCCTGTCTCGTGTCACAGGCCACGTCTGTACAAACCACCCGAGAGTTGACATTGGAGCCCGCCGGACAGCGCCGCACGAGATACCCTGAGCTCGCTACCCTCACACACACACACACACACACACAGACAGCGGGCGGGGGCTGCTCTCCAGGGCCGCCCCCACCCCGGCGACCGCCCTACAACCCTCCCATGCACCACACACCACCGCGTCAACACACTACACAGTCCACCAGAACACACTCCTCTACAGTCCACCTCAACCCGCTCACACAAATGGTACAAAAGGCGTCCGCGCGCGTCCGCCCGGCGTGTGGGGCGGCGCGGGCCGCGCGCGGAGACGCGCTATCACAGAGCGGGTCATCTCAGTCCCTCACACCATGGCACCATGACACTACACGCTGCGCTAGCTAGCACTGGATCCCGCGGCCTGGCGCGGGTCCGGCAGCGGCCCGTCAGGCCATCTTGCCCGGATGTGTCGTCTTTTTGACCCGCTGCATCTCCATCCGCAGCAGGGAGTCGAAGTCGAGTCCGACGCCGCGCTGCGGGCCGCCGCTCTTGACGCCGTAGTAGGCAGGGTTGTTCAGGTCGGCGTCTGTGGGGGGGGGGGGTCAGGTCAGGTCATCGGCCGGGATTATTGTAATGTGCGGTGTACCAAAATACTATTTTTGCTTGGGTGTCGAGCCAAAAGACGAGACAAAAATGAGTGGAAAATTGGAGCCAAAAAAGACAATGAGAGTGGAAAATTATGTAGAAAATGGTACAATATTGAGTTTTGTTTTGAATATGAAAAGCAGTAGTTTTAGTTGAAATAATGCATTTTTAGTTGCATATTTTTCGAAGTTTTCAAGTTCAAGAGTACATCAAAAGTATACAATTCAAAAATATAAAATTAACTATTAAAACCAGAGTAAAAATTTAAAAAGTATGACCAGCCTAGATATGCATTTTCAACCAACATTTATGTCAAGGAAGATCACAATTCATAAGTTTGGAGTTGAAGATTCACACCTAAAATGAGTAGAAAATTAGTCACATTAGGGTGTCATTTCCCACCCAAAGCGGCAAGTTTGGAACAAAATCTGAGCACAATCGCAAACAGCGGCATCAAGGTACACGAGTAAAGGGGGTATATAGGGGAGTAAAGGGGGTATAAAGGGGGTATATAGGAACAGTAAAACGGAAGTCATGCAAAAATATACATCTATATTTATCGAACGTCTCACCGATAACATTTACAAATCAAATGAGCACTTTCAAAAGAAAGTGAGCTGTCCAAGGAACAGTATCCTGCCTTTCTCACCCCGCTGAGACCATCTCCCCTTATATCTCAAGAAAACCAGCAACTGTTCACCATCCGTTATTATAACCGTCAACTCACTCCCAGCTGGCCAACACCACCCGACCGACCCAGTCCGGCCAGGCCCTTTGACTCTTGCTCCCAGCCCAGCCGCTTACCCTGATCGGCGTACTGGTCCAGACAGAACTCGCGCCGGCCGCCGAACTTGACCTCCAGATGAGGGAAGCGTTGACTGCCGTTCGCCTGCGCCGCCACTGCAGACCCGTGCGTCTGGTACGTCACAAACGCGTAACACCCGTCCCGCTGCTCCCTGTACAGGTCCACCGCCGGGTCGCGCTCCTTGATCCGGATCTTGGTGATGGTGCCGAAACACTCGAACATCTTCCTGAGGTCCTCGCGCGTCACCGACGGCGGCAGGCCGTTGATGTAGACCACCTTCCTGCCGACGGCGTCGCGCTGGTTGGTCAGCTCCTCCTGGCGGCGGCGCTCCTCGCGGCGCTGCTCCTCGCGCCGCAGCCGTTCCCGCTCGCGCTCCTCGCGCTCCTGGCGGCGCTGCACGCGGCCACCCTCGCCGTCCGGACGCCAGCTGCGCGTCCGGCTCTGAGAGCGACGCAGCGGCGAGCGGCTCCGAGTCCGGGGAGACCGGCTCCGGGACAGGCGCCGTCTGCGGGGAAACAGGTGCCGCTGCGTCAGAGGAGCGCACCTATCAACACAAGTTGATGAGTCTGCCGAGTTGCCGACACATCACTACCATTCAGAACATTGTGCAGACAGTGACTAAGACGCACTCCACCGACACTGAAATCAAACAATTATTGAAGCTTTCGACAAGAACCAATCCTTAGTGACGTACGTAAACATATCCCTGTCAGAATGAACAAAGCTCTAGTATTGATACCAGGCTGGCAGCGCTGGTAGTACAGCCCAGACGACACAGGCGGCGGGCAGGCGGGTCTACCATCACCGTACCTGGGCTCGAAGTCGGACGGGTTGTAGCGCAGTGGATCGTCCGGGCTGCGGCAGCGGCTCGCCGAGCTGTTGCGGCTGCTGTTGGCCGAGCTCGAGCTGCTCGAGCTGCCCGACGAGTCGGACGAGGACGAGGCCACGCTGCGGTCCGAGCCACTGGTCCGGCGTCGCCGCGAGTTCGACCTGGACAGAGGGCAGGGCAGGGCTGGTCAGACGCGGGACACATACCACCACGGCAGACATGACGAGCGGCGGAGTACGACCGGTTTGTGGTCACCAAAGCCACACTTAGCCGCAGCTCGATACAACAGTGTTACTTTGCGTGTATTCTCTAAATATAGCTGTCGCCATTGCAAATTATTTCTCGCAGATTTCAGCAGACTTTACATTACACTGCACGATTTCAAACTGCATTTCTATCGTCCGGCAATGGTAAGACAGGCGAGTTGGTTCCCTACAGCACAACTGCCAACAGTTCACGCTCCTTTGTATGCATCATCACTCGCCTACTCCTCTACCGGCACCCTAGCACCACCCACTGCATACATCTCCGGACAGCGCTGAGTCTCTGCAGACGAGCAGACAGACCCCTCAGCGGCAGACGGCAATCCAGCACTGTCTCTCACCTGTCCAGGCTGCGGCGCGGGGACTCGACCGGTGCGTCCAGACGGTAGCCCCTCGGTGGACTGCTGTGCCGCGACCGCTCCTGCTGAGGCGGGGGCGGCGGCGGTACTGTGGGCGGCGGCGGCGGCGGGGGCGGTACCGTGGCCGCCGGCGGCGGCCGCGTGGGCAGTTCGCTGGGCGGCGGCGGCGGCCGCTCGGCCGGCTCCTGGGGGCCGATCTGGGCCGGCGGCGGTACCGGCTGCGGTACCAGTTGCAGTACCGGCGGCGGCACTGGCAGCGGTACCACTAACGGTTGTGGTACCGGTTGAGGCACCAGAGCCAGGACAGCGGCGGCGGCGGCGCCAGCAGACGACTGCGGCGGTGACATGGAGTTGGGCGAGCCACAGCGGCTGCTGATAACGCTCCGGCGCTGTCGGTACTCGCTCAGACTGAGCTTCTTGCGGCAGGGCGGCGCGGCGCCGGCCGGCGCCACGCCCTGCACATAGGGCGGCACCTTCTCCAGCAGGGGCGAGGTCGGCGCGGCGGGCCGCTCCAGGTAGCTGGGCACCTTGCACAGTGTCTCCCGAGCGACGGCCACCGGGGACGAGGCGCCGGAGCTGCCCCGGGAACAGTAGCTGTGGTCCCACAGCGCCTGGCGCAGAGGGGAACCCGTCTGAAACAACGCAGACGCGTCCGTCAGTCCAGCTCAGCCGAGCCGAATTCTCAGGAGCTGTGCAGCCGCGCCGCGGCCGCGCCGCGCGACATGGTGATACGAGTGGATATGTGGTAACGTGAACATGTACAGGGGCTCTCGCCAATCTCAATACACCGCCCGCAAAGTAAATCAACATCATAAACCATAATTTGTCATCGATAGAGTGAAAGAAAATCGACTTGAAGCAAGTGTAATCACAACCCAAAAAGTGAAGAAACTGTAAGATATAGCCGAGCGAACATTGCACACACAAGCTGACCAGAAAACGTACCTGTGATGGAGGGTCGGAAGCCACGGATCTGTCTGACGGGTCCGCCGACGCCTGGAACACATGCGCACTCAGCAACCGTGTCTCAAGTCACGGCACCGGAGCAAACCATCCATCATACAAAACTTCACATTCTTCCCAAACCACCGCTTATCCCAGCCGCACTAAAGCCAGCAGCATGACAACCAATCACAGCTAAACCCACCACCTCGTCTCAGCTGGAGTAACATCTCACAACTCTTGACCTCGCTCTCTCAGCGTGACACTCGCGCGGCGCTGAGTCCACCGCCCGGCCGACATACCTCCTGAATCGCCGGCAGCGGCGCCTCAATGGCGGCAGACTGCGACACGCGGCGCACGTGCTTCACCAGCAGCTCACACCGGGCTGAAACAGAGCGACGGCGCGCCGTGAGCGGGGGCGGCGGCAGCGGGGGCGGGGGCGACGGCGCGGCTCCCTCACCGGACTCCCCATACTTACTGCGTAGCTGGGACACGTCCTCGGTCGAGCCGACACTCTCTGTCTCGCTGCACGTGCTGCTGATGCTGCTGATGCTTCCGATGCTGCCGACACTGCCGACACTGCTGATGCTGCCGACACTGCTGATGCTGCCGATGCTGCTGATGCTGCCGGCGCTCACTGACGAGGAGGCCGAGTCGACGGACGAGCCTCCCGCAGCGGCTCCGGCCGTCTCGGCCACCTCGGCTGCCGCCGGCGGCTCGGCGGGCGATGAGCTGGCCGTGGCCGCCGCCGCTGGAGACGGCTTCGGCGTCGGACCGCCCGAGAACTGCTCGCTGATTTTCTTGGCGCGGCGCGCGGTGCTCTTCAGCCGAATGCGGGTCTGCCGCGCCTCGCTCAGCAGCAGCCGCTTCAGCTTCGGGTCCGCCTCCTCGAGCGCCTGCTTCTTCAGCGAGGCGATCAGAGCGCGCAGCGAGCCGCCGTCCCTCTCGGCCAGCTGCGGCTGTGACGTCAGGTCTGCCACGGGTGCCACTGCCGGCGTCCTGCCGGCCGGCGTCAGCGGCCGGGAGCTGGCAGGGGTGCCTCTCCGGCTGGTCGGCGCCGAGGCCAGCACGCGGTGGCCCACCTGCGCCTTGAGTCGCAGACCGGCCGTCACACTCGGCTTCAGGAGCGACTGTCCAGCCCGCGCTGCCCGTACCGTCCGCGGCGGCGGCGGCGGGGGCGGGGGCGGCGGCGGCGGCGGTTTGGGCGCGGCCGCCGCCGGGCTAACCGGGCAGCTCTGGCTCTGACTGACCGGGTCCAAGTGTTCCTCGAAAAACGCCAACAGATCCTCACGCGACTGGGCCGTGATGCCTGGAACGACACGCAGCGCCGCGCGCCGACCACCCGTGTTAGTGCTATCGTGCGAACGCGCAGACTAGGCCGCTGGCCACACACGCACACGGGGGCAGGCAGACACGGACGGGGGCAGGGCACACGCATTCGCTCACACTCGTCCCAGGCGGGATTAGTCTAGTGTCTAGTCTATGGCCAGCGGCCAGCAGCCACCACTACGACAAGCTATGTATAGCATGTATATCTATGTATATCTATGTATATCTACGTATAGCACAGCCGACACGACCTCAAACGAACAGCAGTACCTATTCTTTTCTAATTGGCAGAGATGCAAAAACTGTGATTGGAGATGCAAAAGCTGTGACCTGTGCGACTCCCGCGCTGACGAATCGAAATTCACGGTGAAATATTTCGCCCACATTTAACTCACTGGAATCCAGAACCACACTGGCAAAGGTAGAAACGCTGCCCGGCGACCCATCATGAAAAAGGCACCGATTCCCTCCCGTTTAAGTTTTCTCCGATGATGATTGGGATTTTAGGGCGGACAGACAACGAATGTCACATGGCGGCCATTTTTAATTTTCACCGAAATAGCCGCTGGTAAGTTGGTTAGCCCGAAGTCGTAGTCAGTTAATGCCCATCGGTTCTCACAGTTGCGAGTATAGTTAACATTAATCCGTGGTATCATTGTTAACCAGTGCTAGGACGGTGGACAGCAGGCTGTGCCAAAACAACACAATTGTTGACAAGTATTGGCTTGTGGTTCTCCAAGACTAGTTGAACAGTGCCATTTGTATCCATATTAGAGTTGGTCTAGGGGTTCCTCAAAAGGCATCAAGTTTGTGGTGCATTAACCCATTACGGTAATGAGGGATGGGACTCCGGTGGACAGTTGCGTCTGTTAGAAGGCATAAATTGATTTTCTCACTGATGTTTAACCCCAATATTACTGGAGCCTTTTGAGGAAACCCTAGACCAACTCCAATATGGATAAAAATGGCAGTTCAACTGCCAGGTCTCCGGAGAGTCACGTAAGCCCTCGGTACCAATACTTTTCAACAATGTTTGTTTTCGGCACACACTAGTGAACAGGATAGCCGGTACCAGGACGGCGAAAAGGTTAGTAGCTCGAGTAAATGTGCAGTTAGTTATACCCGGGTTAGTTGACCCGTTTCCATCGAGCTTCCGCAGAGGTTTTCTACAGCTGGTACCGAAGTCCGCCCAGTAGCTCAGTCAGGAGAGCGCTGGGCTTCTGACCTCACCCGGTACCATACCCGGGCTGCCACAGCCCGGGTGCGAGTTGCTTCGGCGCTCACTTTTTACCCCTGACTGGGATGGCCTGCGGCCGCACTCAAGGTCAGTTGACGTCAGAGGGCGGTACGGGGCGGACCGAGTCCAGGTATGCAGGGCACGTCAAAATTTCGCTTCTAAATTCTGCCGGACACTAGGAATTGCGCGATCGGGTGGTAGGATCAGGGCCTGCGCAACAAGCTCTGCTTAGCGCGGGGCCTGACCTCAGTCCATCCATTCAAAACATTCAGACTAAATTTATAAAATAAAATAAATTATAAAAAATACAAGTCATTTACCAAAGCCCATTATCATCCGAATCCACCGCTCCCCGCTTCACGATTTTCTGCATCTCCACCGCATCGGTTTAAGATCAATCAAATTTAAAGGCTATTATCCCAACACGAAACTACCACTTCACCGTGCCAACAACCACTATACGTACCTCCATGAAAAGTGATCCTATAAAGCACAAACACAAAAATCTTAAGATTTATTACGCACAATCACTTACAAACAACACACTCACCCAATCAACATACCGCAGAGCTCATACCTGAGCGCTAATATAGGCGAAATCACACAGGACGAGATCCACCAAGTTCTGGATCCCTCACCCGTCACCGTCCTCATTCACAGTTGAGTGAGCCACTCGAGCTGGTAACTTTGACGCCCGGGAGCCCTTACGGCCGCGTGGCGGCGGCGCAGCGGCGGAGTCCTGGCGGACAGGAGCCCGGCCTACCAAGGCTTCTGCGGCCCGCCATGTCGTCAACAGCTGGGCGTGGATGTCTGTGCCCAGTAGTTTGGTCTTCGTCGGGCGGGCCGTTCATCAGCGAGCACGCAGGTCCATGCCCAAGCTCCGCTGTCGCCGATCAGCGGAGTGCATCTCTCGGTCCAAAGTCTCACCCACCTGTACAGAGCCAACAGCGGGCGTCAGTGCCGGCAGCAGCGTCACCACGTTCGTCACGGCGTGACGGCCAGCACGGTTAGCGCCGGCAGCGCTGTAGGTACGGCAGGGATAAGCCCCTCGCGATACAGCGCGCGGCCCCGTCCCGCGCCGGGGAACCGGCGCGTGGACAACTCTTCCGATTCTCCGAGCTGACACGAGACGAGTGTCGATCGCCCTCGCGGAATCCTTCACAGACTGATAGCACCGTCCGCGGCCCACCGGCAGCAGTGGGGGGCACGGTCCAGCCGCCGCCGGGGCAGACGCGGCGCACTGGTGCCCTCCTGGCCGAACCACAGAGCCGCACTGCAGCCTCCCTCCGTGACAGACGGCTGTGTATGTGTACTACACCGGGCGGGCGAGTGAGGCCCGCCCATCCGAGGAGCCTGGCTGCACGCTCCGATAATACACGACACGTGACGTCACGCGGCTCAGTCAGCTGGCCGGCCGGCCGGTCGGACAGCGCCGCCTGTCGGCCGCTATCGGCCCGGCAGACAGCTGCAGCACACACGGGGAGCTGGCCAGCTGCGCCCCGGGCGTCCCGCACACGGATCGTTACGAGGGCTCGGAGGGCTCCAACTACGGCAGATGCACCAATGGAAAGCTGAGCTCACGTGGAATCCAGCGATGTAATTTTTTACCAAATCCTTCGAGAGCATTTGTTTTCAAATCGATATTTTATCCGAAATCGCGCCCCTTTCGTTTGGCCAGGGGTATCGCGTGTGGTATGACGAAAACGCAGACAAAATGACATGTCTACCGATTCGCCATACTCTGCACGTCAAGGTCTCATAGAATGCTAAGTCATTAGATGGTTTGGTTGGTAACACGGCTGCATCAAAACCAAACGGTTTTGTGTCGGCTCCCGGTGTCGGCACTAAGGTGCACACCCGCCCGCGCCTCAGGCGCAGAAACGCCCCTAGCGACACGCGAGCTGAGCACTGCGCACCGCCGGGCTTAGGGAGTCCCGGATTATCGGTCAGTCACGGACAAACGGTGCAACGCATGTTGAAAACCCTATCTCTGTCCACTAGCCCAGCTATCCAAGGAAATCGTAACCAATGTCCAGTCACCTTCGATCGCTACAAATAGTACTTTTCGACAACTGTATGGCGTATGCAATGCATCATATTTGCCAAACCTAGTCTCTGACCGGGACTGGGCGCCGGCCCGGCTCGGTCACTTCGAGTCTGTACACGATGTGACGTCAGAAGCCACAGCGCATCCGCCGACGGTGTCATGACCTGAACCTTAGACCGGCCAGCCGGCGGCGGCGGCCTCTGACGTACTCGTGTAACGACTCGAAGTTGACTGAGCCGGGACGGCGCCCGTCCCAGTCAGAGGCTACGTTTGGCAAATTATGGTGCATACAATTGTCCAAAAAGTACCATTTGTAGCGAATCGCAGTGGGATGGAAATTTTTTATATCTCTTGCAATTAGCCTGTGCTGGTGGACAGAGCTAAGCAAGCGTTGCGCCGTTTTTGTCCTTGAATGGCCGAAGGAGCCCGCTCCATAAGGCCCGGTTCGGCGGCCGCACAGTGCTCAGCCTCGCCGTGTCGCCGGAGGGGCGATTCCTGGCGTGAGGCGCATGCCGGGGAGTGCCGCCTTAAGGTGCCGACACCGGAGCGCTTTTGGCTTTGATTGCAGCCCGTGCAACCTAAACATCAGATGAGCTTGCATTCTATGATGATGATGATTGGGGCTTTAGGGCGCCGCCAACAAAATAGTTACGTGCAGCCAGGCCGCCCCTCCCACTCTACGGCAGCCAGGCCACCTCGTCCACTCTAGCCCGTAACACCAGCAGCCAGGCTGTACGCGTCCACTCTACCGTACACCAGCAGCCAGGCCGCCCGTCCCACTCTACCGTACACTCAGCAGCCAGGGCCGCCCTGTCCCAACTCTAAACCGTACACCAGCAGTCAGGCCGCCCCGTCCACTCTAAAAACCCGTACACCAGCAGCCAGCCGCCCCGTCCCACTCTACCGTACACCCAGCAGCCAGGCCTGCCCCGTCCACTCTTAACCGTACACGCAGCAGCCAGGCTGCCCCGTCCCAGCTCTCAACCGTACCCATTCCGCCCAGCCAGGCTTGCCCGTCCACTCTAACCGTACACCAGAGCCAGGCTGTGACGCCCGTCCCACTCTACCGTACACCAGCAGCCAGGCCGCCCCGTCCCACTCTACCGTACACCAGCAGTCAGGCCGCCCCGTCCCACTCTACCGTACACCAGCAGCCAGGCCGCCCCGTCCCACTCTACCGTACACCAGCAGCCAGGCCGCCCGTCACTCTAACTACCGTACACCAGCAGCCAGGGCTGCTCCCTGTCCCAACTCTTAACCGTACAACCAGCAGCCAGGCTGTGACGCCGTCCCCAACTCTGACCTGTACACCAGCAGCCAGGCCGCCCCGTCCCACTCTACCGTACACCAGCAGCCAGGCCTGCCCCGTCCCACTCTGCCGTACACCAGCAGCCAGGCTGCCCCGTCCCACTCTGCCGTACAGCAGCCAGGCTGTGACGCCGGCTCACGGTAGTGTTGATACGACGCCGCCCGATATCGGCTGAGCGCGGCGCACCAGACTCCGCCCGATACCGGCTGAGCGCGGCGCACCAGACTCCCGAGTGGTAAAAAAACGAACACTCCACTGTCGAATTCACGTGACCAGTGTAAAAAATGGCTATAAAAATGGTTAACATACGCAAACAGCTAGTCACAAACGCAGCAGGCGTTGGCGTGGTGGTGGTTCATCGCATGCTAGACAGAGGGATTACTCGCCGTTAATTTAAAAGGCTTCACTCCGAACCCAAATAGTGTTGTGAACGTACTAATGATGACTGCAGAGTGCGGATACATCTCCTAAGATATTAGTTTATTAGATCACGACTCGAAAACAATTTCGTTCTAGCCCTGAACAGTTAGTTGAGCATCGTCCGTACTCCATATAGCATTTTAGATAACAATCGACGAAACTATAGGAGACGGAAATAGTTTTTTTTATTGGGGTTTAAGAACACGACTACTGCATGGCCATTTTGCGCCCAAATGTTGAGGTACGAAGCACACTCACGTCATCCGTGAAGCTGAAGAAGTCGTTGAAGGACATGTCAGTTAGGTCCATGTCATTGGTGATGGCGGCACCGAGCAGGGGCTGGCTCTCGGCGGCGTCGTGTGCCTGGCCAGAGGCCGATCTGTCGGAGGAACATGAACCGTCAGTACTGCCATCTATTGACGAAAACATAAACTGCCAACACCGCTACCAAAAGTCAACACCGCTACCGCTACCGAATAGCATACTACAGACCGTGAATACTGCCATCTATTGACAGAAAACCCAACTGTCTGCCATCTAGCGGCAGAAGCAATAACTTCAGCACCATCATGTGGTATACGCAGGACAAACTGTCAGTGTTGCCCCCTAGTGGCAGAATCCCCAGGTCGTAGCTGCGAGGAGAGGAGAGCCGCTGTACGAGCATCGTCACCGAACTGACACCGATGGAGGGGAGAGGGTACCTCCAACTTCGTGGAAGTCCTCTGTGGCTGCAGGAGTGTACCGATGGATGACTGCCGAATCAGTGCAGCGTCAACTGTCAAGTCCCACAGCTCTCGCTTCTCAGACTACACCACACCGTCTTCAAAACATATGACTGAGCGTAGCAGACACCACGTCCAGCTAACGGCGAGCCAAATACAGAGTACTGCCTCCAATTAACCACGATATCGCCTTTCTTGTATCCACTATCGCGGCCAGCGACACGCTTTTCATGTATATACCTATCATAGTTGGTGATTATTTGGGCTTTAGGACGTCGCAACTCCTAGGTTGTATAGCGCCCATACCTAGCTTAGTTGACGTTGTTTGCAGAGCATGTAACAGCAGGCGGTATTTCAGCCATCAAAGATGGGGTCTGAAGATGAGGCAGCATTGTTTCTGGGCCATTGCTATACGATTATCATGTTTTGCTGCGACGAACAAGGAGACATAATTGAAAGGGAATAAATATCCCATCTTATGCACGTATTTGCCACGAATGACTCGCAGCGGGGGCGTCACCATGCAGGTCATCAGCAATACAGACATTCAAATTGAACAGTATTACGCTTAAATGAATCAATTTCAAGGTAAAGAACATAAACTTTCATGGTCAAATCTAAGAGGGCGAAGTTCGACCAAAATCAAGACAAATTCAATCAAGCAAAATTCACAAACAGGTTCAAAGTCAAAGACTTGGCATTTAAATCGAAACTGCTTCCCTTTAACGTCCTACAAACGATTAGCACGTCATGGTGGCGAAACGACATCCGGAAGCATAGGCGCCTCCGCTACTGTGACCTTCGATGGCCAGAAGCGGCCAGGCGGAACAGGCTCGCCACCCGGTCCGGTTCGGGTGGGGGCCGGTAGACAGTAGCCAGGTTCAGGGGGAGCACGCTGTGCCTTTCATACCATTAAAAGCAGCGCTTCTGCTGGCTTCTACCTCTTCCCTGCAATAGTGTACTTAGCGGCGACATTCCAGTGAGACACGGTTTGAGACATTCCAGTGAGACACGGTTTGAGACATTCCAGTGAGACAAGGTTCGCCACCTGCCTGTATCACCCAAATGATTGCATAACGTCGGCGCAAGCGAACATTCTACGATATTATTCACAGAGCTGCCATGTCCTCGTGGGAACGTACGCGTAATTCGCAGAGGCCTTGAGGGCGCGAGTTTGTTCACAGCGGATGAATCGTTGAAGCAGCCTCTTCGCTTCCCTCCAGGCACACAGTCCCCTCTCCCACCCAACTGGCACGCACGTGGATGATTAATCAGCCAACCGGCTACATAGAACACAGTGTGAGTCAGGTCCTAAACGATTCATACATGATTCACAGAAATTGTTGCGCAACGAATCTCTGATTAAACCTGTTGTCACATGAAAGTGTCCCTACTATGGCAGCCAAAAGGATCTCTGCTTTTTCACAATGCATGCATTTTACAAAACAGTACATTTTTCCACAGAAATACTTCAAAATCGGGAAGACACGAATACGTGCTGCGCCCAGGTTTCCTCTCACACTTCATGGATACCCACATAATCAGTGTTTAACATATTCCTATAAGGTGGGTCAATGAGCTGAAGCGTCACAGGCACGGCAGCCGGACAGATGTTGAGACTTCACGGAACAGACGCCTTGCTGTCCAGTCCACTACACCCGGCTCAGATAACGACAGTGGCGTCCCAGGCCGTCCGTCACGCCGTGCATACCGCTACCCCGTCACGCCGTACATACCGTCACTCCGTCATGCCGTACATCCCGTCACTCCGTCCATACCGTCACGTCCGTCCATACCGTCACTCCGTCACGTCACGCCGTCACACCGCAACTACCGCCACCCCGCCCGTATGGCGGTAGGTACGGAACACGGGCCAGACACGAGCGGGGAACGTCCAGCACGCGGCGCAGCCCGGCGCGGCGGGGCGCGGCGTGGGTGTCTGAACTGCGGCCAGTGCGCTGACCGCTACTGCCTGCCGGACGTCGGGCGGCCTTGCACCGGGCCGGGCCGGGCCGCCAGACGGCAGAGGCAGCCCAGTGGCGGCGGCTGGGCGAGGCCCTCAGTCGGTACAACGGTACCTCCCCATGATTCTAGAGCATTCACTACGGCAGGGAGAGCACAAGCGCCGGAGATGCCAAGAGGCAAAGGGTGGCCGCATGCCAGCATGCCGCATTGCGCCACACGGTGCTTCCGGGCATGGACATATCAAACATGAACTGAGCGGGCTAGGAGCGACTCTAAAAATAAATGTAAAATTGAAAACCATGCCCTGCGGCGTCTCTGGCATGGGTGAAAACCGTGCACCACTGACACCACTGACAACAGTGGTGCCATAGTGACAAACTGTAACCTAATTCGGTGTCACTGAGCGAGAACGCTACATGCACATTGCACAGCACATCGCATGCTGATTGCTGAATGCATAGCTGACATTGTCCATTGGCGTAGCACGTAGCAGCACGGCACGGTGTGGAGTGTGGACCCAGCAGGTCCGCTGGCCAGTAAGCGTATGTGACATGTTCTTTACGCTGCAAACTTCTGCAAACTAACGTTAACAGCCTACAGCTGTTCAGACAAGCGGTTTGGTGGCCAGCCCGTCTACATAGCACGGAAGAGTCTATACACAGCCGCAGCCAAGGCCTGGGGCGTAACCACGAGCTCAAAGCTATTGGGTACACTGGCTGACCGGACGCGGTTAGTCATATCCTAAAAATACCCCTACCCTGTCTTAAAAAACTACATGAATTTAAGCCACTCAAATTATAGTGCTGAATTTTTTACGTTTTCTATTTAACTTGTAATAATTTGAACTCTTATTGTATACAGCTGTATCATTGGGAACTGGAGGGCTTTCGCGTCTCCCTAATGCCTACATCAAAACCTTATGTTGTTGTTGTTGCAATGTTGTTGTTGTTGTAATGTTGTTGTTGTTGTTGTTATTGTTATTGTTGTTGCGCCCATACCGGCTCCAGTGGCTGCAGGGCGCCTACAAGGGCTCCACGTAAAACATTGCAATGCAAAATTGGCGCTGGGGAGACATCACACGGTGTATGCTTATAGCCTTATACGGGCGCTTATATAGTGGCCGGGGTAGTCCAGTGGTAGGCACTATGGACTTCGGTGCGGGGACTGCACAGAGCGTGGGTTCGACTCCCACCGAGTCAGTGTCTCGGCCGACCCGTTGAGGCCCTGGGAAAGATCTCGTAAACAAAAATCCCATAGAGAGGAGCGCCTCCTGTCATTGGGCGAAAGGCCCATTGGGGTGACTGTCAGACGAAACAGACATTGTTCAGCTTAGCTGGCACCGGTTCCGCTCCATGAGGTGGCATTTACCTCTAGCAGCGCCTAATGTCCGACTTTCAGGGTGCCTCTTCCCGTCCCTAGGGCGCAGTTTACTTCTAGGAATGCGCATTGCCCAATGTCCAAGGGCATCTGTACAGTTCGGGGGCGAAAGTAGCATCTTAAAAACGCGCCACTCGCACCTCTGACCGCGGATCCCTGCAGCTCCGCAAGTGACCTCCGTCCGCCACGCAGATCGCTTTATTTTACCTAGCATAAGCAGCGGCTGCCCGGAACGGTCTGCCCCCTGATATCAGCGGGGTCACCACCCTGATATCAGCGGGGTCACCACCCTAGGAACTGTAAATCTGCCATCTGCGACCTGTGAGTCCTCACTGTGTATGTGTCGTACTGAATTATATTTTCCTGCATTATTACTTGTATTGCCTTTTACCTGGACGTATTGGCTTGTACTCATATTGGCATTTGCTGTTTTTGTAGAGCTAGAGCCTGTGCTACATCTTGTTGAAGTGAAACCATAAAACCCACCACGTGGAAAGTTTTGAAGACACTGTCTCGTTATCTCGAAAAGATGTATAATGTAAATGTACTTCCTTTTTTCAAACGCTTTTTCCATCTAAATCATCAAGTCTTTATTTTTTAGGCCAGCACATTCTGTATCAATGCCAAGTGAACGCGCCAACGTTTGGATGTTACTTAATTTAAAGGTTTACTCGATATTTGGGTTTGTTTATTTGGATTTTTGGGCGCGCCGACAGCTAAGGTCAATTTGCGCCCATACTCGATATCTTTATATTTGAAGAAAAATCTGTTGTTCTTACTTTTGTATCCCCATTGACTCCTCCGCACATATGAAACTAAATAATTGCCAGTGGGAGAAAATTTCAACTGGGTACAGCACCCAGTAAAATGTGGGGTTTTCAATTTTACTGAGTAAAGTCACGGAGAAAGGGTATACAGGAGGCGCCACTCCGACGCTTTTTTCGACCACTTAGCGACAGCATGGCTTCTATAGAAGCCAGACAGGAAAAAATGGCGATTAACTACATTTTAGATGCTATTTGACCAGCTAGAGGCTATCTGAAATAGCACAAATAGATATCCAAATCAACACAAAAGTAAGCCAACATCAATGGTACGTGATAATCCATAAATTGTCTCATAGGGGCCGGCGGCGGTCGAGCGGCTCTTCCTGTCGTTGAAAGAAATCGCCGTTTGGCAGCACCTGCATGTCCCGACAGCACATGGGAACCCGGGTGTGTGGCGCTCCATGTACATGCCTTCTCCGTGGTACAGGTACCGGTGGTGATTACTGGTTACGTCGATGCCCAGCCGCTGAGAGCGGAGAGCCTGTGCGATGACTCGGTGCCTCCGTCGCAGCGAACCTATCGCGGGAGCGGGTGGGTGGTGGGAACGTCCAAATAAAGAGTGTCTCGAAAGCATCTATGCTGAAGCAGGCCCGAGAACTCCTCCGACGGCCAGGCGCCACGTGGTCGGACCGCGACCGCTCGTTTCGTCCTACAGTAGAATCGTAATCTGATCACACTAACTCTCCGGTGAACATACCCGAAGCCACACCAACCGCACACCGCCGATTGGTCGGCTGCAGGTCGGCGGGTCACAGGGCCGGGAACAGAACGCCCGAGTGGGCCTCGCATGTACCGAAACCTTCCTCTCGACGCACGATCATGGTATCCCATAGCAGGGGGAGGAACATTTAATCAAACAGACAACTGAACACGTCATGATATCGTCTGCGTCTGGATGATAATGATCGTAGGTGGAAGAATATTAAAATGGCTCATCACAAGCATTATGTAACGAGGGTAATAATATCCATTAAGGCAAAACAGTTGTATAATTGATGTTTTAAGATCGAACCACCATAGACCATATGGGTCAACGAATTGCCGACACAACTGGCGGGTGCAAATATAGGACAATATTACATAGGGCTTCTGGCATTGAAGTCAGGCTCATGCCATTCATTTTGTGTGGGGGGGAGGGGGATTTAAAAGAACCTTACGCCAAATGACACGTAGAATTCGAGTGATACCATATGTTACTTTGTGGTCTCTAACTATTACCGATCTCTCCAAGTCCATCTGGACTTGTTTAATCTTCGAACGCAGCTCCAAAAGCAACCATATCTCCCCCTTCCTCTGAAGTTAATTGTGTCATACGGACGCACACGGTACGGAGGGTAGAATTGCAGTAAAGGCGGCGATGGGCCCTGTCTCGACTGGCGGCAGCCGGCTCAAAGGACATCGGTACGGCTTATCGGTGACGTCACCGGTCCATTCACCGCGGCGAAACATACCGAGACGAGTTCAGTCGAGATGTGACATACCAACGCTTAGCAAATAAGGAGCCCGATAAGACGGGGAGGACTGAGCGGGAAGAACACTAGACGGCAGGGAAAACGGCATTGAACAATCACCAAGTGAATAAGTATTTTCGTTTTCGTGCAAATAATAATGTATAAATATGCCAAGCATGTATGCAAAGCATGACACGGGCGTATGTTTTTGGAATCAGTTGCGTTGCTGACTCCTAGGTCGATTCGAAAAGGTGAACTCAACATGCAAACTGGCATTGGATATCGGGCTCGACTAGCAGCCGACCAGCAAAAACAAATAAACACAGTGTTGACACCTTTTTGCTCGATGTGATCACAGCTATAAACGTAGTGTGAAGTAGCCGGTCATCGACAAAGTCAATCAAATACTCAAGCCGGCCGCACACTAGGCCATTCGGCCGCGATTCTTTCGCGGACGCATCCCAAGGATTGGACCACTTCTCAAAATTTTAGTATGTGGGTGTGTTACTGCAACTCCCAACAAAGTTGATTGCATTAGGAAACACGATTTGTTTTGGCCGGTTTGTGTTTTTTTGTGTCCGTGTCGCTCGTGGAGTCAGCGGCGAGCTATCGCAAACGAATGGCGCAGTGGCCGGCCAAGTTCTTCTGTAAACGAAACTTTAGATCGCAATAAACGTAGATTCAAACATTGTGGAAAAGCAGGAGCGTCGCCCACGATCTGAATTAATTAGGACAAATCCAGTGCATGTGAACCTTAACATGGGACTTATTGGAGGAGGCTGAAAAATTACTAGGGACAATGGTCACCTAGTGTCCCCAAGTGTGCGACAGCCATGGTTGAAAGCTACGCGTCGCATGCACACCCAAGACGCCACACACGTATTTAGGTTGTTTCCGGAATTATTTCGCATTTGGAGTAGGCACGACTACAAGCCGTGGATTCTAGTCGACCAAGGTAACCTTCCCTCAACAAAATCTAGACACGAGGTAGTCGACCCAAGATCCCTTCCCTCCAGAATCCTACACCTCTGTCCATGGAAATGAATAAAATAGTCATTTGGCCCATTTGGCGAAAGAATGTATCATTACTCGAACACGAATGTGTTCATCCAATTCCAGTGAAGTGATCATTCCTTGGTACTAAGATGGCCACCACCACTGCAAAATGGCCCACAAATTGTATCGCCCGGTTCGGCCTATTGTTGGCCACACTTTCCGCTGCATAAAACAGCACAAAACCGGCCGTCCGTCGACATAGCGTGAGGTCACAACACATTCACCCGACCCCCTCCGCACATATCTCCTAACCTACTTACCAGCCTCACGGGGCGGCGGCTGCATATCCCGACTGCCCACCGAGACAGGTCCCAGCGTCGCCACTGACGCAGACAAACAAAAAAAAAAAATAGTGGTAGGTGCGCGCCCCTCGCCCCGGCAGGTCGTCCGCTGGCCAGGCCTCAACGGTCAGCTGATCCGCACGCGCGCCGCCGCTGCCGACTCCGCTGCTGGGGCCCACGTGGCCGCGCCGCGCGCACCCCTACCCACGTGATGGTGTGCGAGCGAGGTCGCGGTGCGCCGGTGCGCCGGCCCGCCGCCGCCGCAAGCCGCAGATTACAGGCGTGCAGTGGCCCAGATCCGGATCAATACCGGGCCACAGACCAGGGCTGACAGACGCATTTCCGACAAATATGTCAACGACGTACCATGGCCGGTCAGCTCGCCACACCGGACGTACCAGCCGAGTAGCGAGCGGCGCGGGGCGCACGCGGGTCGCCACGCCGGCGGCGTGGCGTGGCCAGACGCTGTCTCCCGCCGTGTTGTGATACCGTTCCCCATTCCCGCCGCGATACAGCCGCTCGCTCGGCAGCGGATGGCGGCCGCGCCGGCATGGGATTCCGACCTTGATCTGACGCCGGCATAAAGAAACCCCTACACGCCATGTAACACGCTGCAGTCACTCGGAAGGAGGCGAGACACACGGACAGCGGCGGTGTAACGGGCTGACATCACCTCAAGTCGAGCTCCCCGCCCGTCCGGACCGTGTCGCCTTTAACAACTTTCGGATTCGCCCGCGTCGAAAACGGCCAATGGTGAGAGCTAGTCATCATGGCGCGGCGTCCCGACGCGGAATATAGGGAAGCCGGGGCCCGGGTAGGCCAGCTGAATCTCCGTCAATGGAATTCGAGCAGAAGTAGAGCCGATGATCTGGGCCGACGGGACCGGTTATCGCGGAAGTCAGCCACAGCCGCCGTTCCTCAGAACAGCGAAGCAAACGGGACTACAGACCGCGTGGCCACCGGGACAGCAGACGGCGGCCGGGCAGCCTCAGGTAAACCGGGGCACTCACGCGATCATTTCACGCGTGTGTGTGCTAGCTGCGCGTGGCCGATCACTGTACCTTCCAATCCGATAAACACAGCGCACTGGAAAGTCGTAGTCGACCAATCACAGGACCTGACTAGCTTGCCATTCACTTCCCGGTCCCGGGAAGCCAGCCGGCCAGGAGCCAACGAAAAAAGGACCGGTCTGGGCTACAAAGCGACCGGGAGCCGGGCAGCAGGCCGGCCGAACCAATGGCCGTCGCTTTGGCCGGTCCCGTCTCTTTAGACCCGCCGGACCCATCTTATAGGACAGCCGGCGATTAGAGGAGAGATGACACTGGCTGGAAGATCGCCATGGAGAGGACAGAGCAGCACGGGTGGGAGAAGCGCGCGCCGGGAGCGGCGTGGTACGTACCTCCATTCCGGCTGGGAGACAGAGTTTCCCGTTCCTTTGGGTCGTCTGTAGGCTCGGTGCTGTTCACGCTGACAGGCGCTCAAAGACAGCGCGGTCCGTCTCAGCACGTCTGGCGACACGGACATGTCGCTCATGTCCAGCAGGTCGTCCAGCAGGAGGTCAAACGTCGGGCGGCTCCCTCGGCGGCCGGCCGACGGCACCTCCAGCGAACGGCGGCCCGCTTCGCTGCAAGCTGTCACGGCGATGGGTGACCGCAGCGCGACTCTCCGACCACACCCGGCCATCGTGGCTTCTGTACTCCGGCCTGCCACACGTGGACTGACGGCGGCCGCGGGCGCGAACGCCCGGCCGCCTCTCGGCTGCCACATGGCGGCCGCGGGCCCCACGCCGGCCGGACACGAACCGCCCGCGCCGCCGCGCGTCCGACACCGGGTGGACGCCAGGGACCGCCGTCCACATTGGGACAGTGAAGGGGAAGGATTAGGACACGGGTGATGAAAGAGACAGGGATTACCCGATGAGCCGTCTCGGGCAACTGGTCTGGGGTCACAGACTCCCCCACTGCTAGAGACATAAGACTACAGACAGGGGTAACCTTTTTGACGGACTCAGACGGCGGGATCCCGACAGGTGGTAGTCCATCAGGCCCCAAAGCCAAGACGGCCGGACCTGTGTGGCTTCCCTCTCCTTATCACACAGGACGGTTTGAGCGAGCTTAACCATGCGGGATGGGACCCGGCTGTTTTACTTTCGCCAGCGAGTACCCCAGGCTGGCTCCTTCGTGCGTTATTTTACTCGGGGCTCCTACCTGCAGTGAGACGATGTGCGTTAGCCCACGCTACTCATAGCCCCCCTCAACCTTCACATTCTCCTCACCACCTTCAGAGCATCACTGTTTCCATATTCAGGCGCGGATTGTAAAAGGTCCACATGGCGATCGAGCCACCCATCTATAACAGTTTGACATACAGCTTGGCGACGTGTTTCCAGTCCGAGTTTATGGCAGAATGCGTAATATCTGAAGAGTGAATAGTAGAGGTTTATGTAATATTAGTAAGACGACTGACATCGCCGAAACTCGTGATAAGATATGGTCTTAAGGTAGGTATCTTTCAAAAAGGTATATATTATAGGCATACTAATACCCCCAGTAAGTCCATTTACTATATAGTTAGTATATATATTATATATATATATATATATACGCTCAAGCCACAGCCATATGATTTCATACTTTATAATCCAGACCGCTTGAATATGTTGTGTCAGTGCCAATCCTCGACTTGTGCTATTGTTAGTTTATTAATACACTATTTGACTAAATAACACCTTATAGACTTGGCGGAGCACCTTGACTCTAGGCATTTACCATCGGTAATACACAAGTTGATATGCCATAGGGAGAAGCCTTGTTTAGGTTACACCAGTGATTCTCATAAGTCCACATTATGGCCATGTATTATCAAACAACCTATCGGTAACGACGGGGAGTTGTGCTCGCGACGCGCAGTTTAGTACACCTGTTTTGAACGCCATGTGCAAGATAGCAGCACCCATCTACGCTTAGCACGGCTTCATCAAAGGATTCCGAGGGCTACTGAGCTACAGCGAGATGCCCCCTCCTTACAGAAGAGCTGAGCTCACCCCGCCCCAGCGGTGTATTATTATCTCTTACCAATCCGAGAAGAAAAGCATTTTGTTATTCCACATGTATCCGAAATACTCGTCCGCCTCCTTATCCGAATTTGACCAGAGGACTTAATCGACGAAATGTATGGCGAACAATGAAGGACCAATGACATTGCCCATGCCCTACCCGACCTACGTCTCCGCCTCTGCAAGTACAGACGGTAATCATAAGTAATGCAAACCCATTAGATGGTTTAGTTGGTTGCACGGCTCATCCAAACCCAAGCACGGTCCCGGTGTCAAGGACTAAGGCTCACTTCTTGTCCTGCCGCCTCACGCGCAGAATCGGGAACGCGCTTGGCAATTTGCATACAAGGCTGCTGCACGTGTGCAACCAAAACAAACTTTGCTATCTCTACATGACGACTGCTTGCGCTGCGACGGCATTGTCGACATTGAGACATTATCTAGGTCTGGCCATTTTCAGCCATACCATTCGCGAAATACCCTGGTCAAACGAAAGAGGCGAAGCCGCGAACTATAATCGATAACTTGTGAAATAACAAACATGCTTCCGTCTTAACGGATTTTTTAAGGAACCAAAATACCACCGCTGGACTCTGCGTCGAGCTCAGCTTCTCGAAATGGTGACATCTCCCTGTAGTTCGAGCCCTCGGATCCTTCTGAGTGAACCGTGGGGCAACTGTTGAGGGCTCATCTCAACTATTTATAAACTGGGGGGAATGGTCTGAAGGTATTGGAGCGGTTCCGGGATTTTGAACCCGGGTCTCCCTCTCCGCGACCAATGCTTTAACCGATGAGCTAGTCAGGCCGCAATGTCTATAAGTTTATTATATTATAATTACAAAGCTGGTAGTATCCACGACTGGCACACACCCCCAATATACGATTGTATATATAAATGTATCATATATTATATATATATATATATATATATAATTATTATATTATATATATATTTATATAGTATTACCCTCACACCATTGCAGTTTTAAATTAAATCCCCATTTCCCTCTCAGAATTACCATTTGCATAACACTGACGGAAACAGTGCCAGTGTATGTAAATGATAGATGGGTGCGCTGACGCCCAGGGGACCTTTTAAATCCCCCTGCCCATTGAAACATGATGCTTGAGTTGTGAGGAGGAATGTGAGGTGAGGGGGCATTAGCCGTGCTCCCTGCCCCTGCAATGACCCCGCAATTAACCACCCAGCCTGGGGTACTGGTCGTAACAGCCGGGTCCATCCGGTGGTACCGCTAACCCTGTGTGTGGGAGGGGGGAGCACAGGTCCGGCGTCTGGCTGGGGCCTGATGACTACCCCGTCCGGTCCCGTCTGGTCCCGTCTGGTCCCCGTCTGTAGTCTATTGTCTCTAGCAGTGGGGGTAGTCTGTGACCCCAGACCAGTGCCCGAGACGGGCTCATCGGGTATATCCCTGTCTCTTCATCACCCGTGTCTAATCCCTGTCCCCTTCCCACTGTCTCCTGTGGACGGTCGGGTCCCCTGGCGTCACCCGGTGTCGACGGCGGCGGCGGCTGCGCGGTTCGGTCCGGCCGGCGTGGGGCCCGCGGCCGCCATGTGGCAGCCGAGGCGGCCGGGCGATTCGCGCCCGCCGGCCGGCCGTCAGTCCACGTTGTGCCGCCGCCGAGTGAAAGCCACCGATCGGCCGGGTGTGGTCGGAGAGCGCGCTGCGGTCACCCACGCCGTGACCATGCTGTGCCAGCGAGCCGGGCAGCCGTCGCTGGCGGTGCGTCGGCCGGCCGCCGAGGAGCCGCCCGAGTTTGACCTCCTGCTGGACGACCTGCTGGACATGAGCGACATGTACCCGTGCTCCGCAGACGTGCTGAGACCGGACGCGCTGTCTTTGGAGCCGCCTGTCAGCCGTGGAACAGCAGCCGAGCCTACAGACGAGCCGCAAAGGAACGGGAACCTCTGTCTCACCAGCCGGAATGAGGTACGTACCACGCCCGCTCCCGCGGCGCCGCGCTCTCCCACCCGCTCTCTCTCTCTCTCTCCAGCGTGCGATCTCCAGCCAGTGTCATGCTCTCCTTCTGAATCGCCGGCTGGTCTAAAGATGGGTCCGGTGGGTCTAAAGACGGGACCGGCGCAGCGACGGGCCATTGGTTCGGCCGGCTGCTGCCCGGCGCCGGTCGCTTGTCAGCCCAGACCGGTCTTTTTTCGTTTGGCTCCCTGGCCGGCTGGCTCCCGGCACCCGGGAAGTGAATGGCAAGCTAGGTCAGGTCCTGTGATTGAGTCGACACGACTTTCCAGTGGCGCTGTGTTTACGGATGACTTTCTGTCGGGCTGCAGCTGCTCGTGACAGGTGGTCGCTGGGGTCCTGCCGGGTTTACCTGAGGGCTGCCCGGCCGCCGCTGCTGCCCGGTGCCACGCGGTCTTAGTCCCGTTTGTTGTCTGTTTCTGAGAACGCGGCTGTGGCTGACTCCCGCGATAACCGGTCCCGTGCGGCCCCAGATCATCGGCTCTACTTCTGCTCCTGAATCCATGACGGAGATCATTGGCATACCCGGGGCCCGGGCTCCCCCTATATCCGCGTCGGGACGCCGCGCCATGGATGACAGATCTCATCCATGACCGCGCTTCGCTCCGGTTCCGTTTAAAGCGACACGTGTCGACCGGGCGGGAGCTCGACTTGAGGTGATTCAGCCCGTTCACCGCCGCTGTCCGGTGTGTCCGCCCTCCTTCCATGACTGGGCAGCGTGTGACATGGCGTGTGAGTCTTTATGCCGGCGTCAGACCGTCGGAATCCCAGCGGCGCGGCTCGCCACGCTGCCGAGCGAGCGGCTGTATCTGGGCGGCGGGAATGGGGAACGGTATCACAACACGGCGCGGCACCGCGTGGTCGACCACGCCACGCCGCCACGCCGCCGGCGGTGGCGACCCGCGTGCGCCCCGCGCCGCTCGTACTCGGCTGGTACGTCGGTGTGGCGACCTGCGGCCGCGGTACGTCGTTGACATATTGTGTCTGATGCGTCTGTCAGCCTGGTCTGTGCCCGGTAGTGAGCCGGACCTGGGCCACGCCGGCTGTAATCTGCGGCTGCGGCGGCGGCGGGCCGGCGCACCGGCGCACCGGCCGACCTCGCTCCACACCACCACGTGGGTACGGTGCGCCGGCGCGGCCACGTGGGCACCAGCCAGCGGAGCAGCAGCGACGGCGCGCGGTGCGATCAGCTGACCGTGAGGCTGGCAGCGGACACCTGCCGGGGCGAGGGGGCGCCACCACCACCACTGCCGTCAGTGGCGGAGCCGTCTGGGACCTGTCTCGGTGGCAAGTCGGATATGCAGCCGGCCGGCCCCGTGAGGCTGGTAATAGGTTAGGAGAATGGCGGAGGGTCGGGGGAGTGTGTTGACGTCACGCTATGTGCGACGGCGGCCGGTTTTGTGCTGTGCTATGCAGCGGAAAGTGTGGTACAACAATAGGCGAACCGGGGATAATTGTGGCCATTTGCAGTGGTGGTGGCCATCTTATACCAATGGAATGATCATTCACTGGGAATTGGATTGAACAATTCGTGTTCGAGGTAATGATACATTTCTTTCGCCAAATGGGCCAATGACATACTTCTATTATTTCCATGGAGCAGAGGTGTAGGATTCTGGTGAGGGAAGGGTATCTGGGTCGACTAGACTCCTCGGCTAGGATTCTGTTGAGGGAAGGTTACTTTGGTCGACTAGAACTCACGGCTCGTCAGTCGTGCCCTCACTCCAAATGCGAACATAATCGGAAACAACCTAATACGTGTGTGGCGTCTTGGGTGTCATGCGATGCGTAGCTTTCACCATGGCCGTCGCCACCACTGGGGACACTAGGGACATTGTCCCTAGTATTTTTCAGCCTCCTCCAATATGGTCCCATGTTAAAGTTCACATGCACCTGGATTTGTCCCTATTAATTTTCAGATCGTGGCGGCGCTCTTGGCTTTCACAATGTTTGATGTTACGTTTTATTGAGATATCTTAGTTTCGTTTACAGAAGACATGGCCGGCCACTGCGCCATTCGGTTGCGATATCGCCGCGACTCCACCAGCGACACGGCCAAAACACAAACACGGCCAAACAAATCGTGTTTCCTAATGCAATCAACTTTGTTGGGAGTTGCAGTAACACACCCACATACTAAAATTTTGAGAAGTGGTCCAATCCCTGGGATGTGTCCGCGAAAGAATCGCGGCCGAATGGCCTAGTGTGCGGCCGGCTTGAGTATTTGATTGACTTTGTCGATGACCGGCTACTTCACACTACGTTTATAGCTGTGATCACATCGAGCAAAAAGGTGTCAACACTGTGTTTATTTGTTTTTGCTGGTCGGCTGCTAGTCGAGCCCGATATCCAATGCCAGTTTGCATGTTGAGTTCACCTTTTCGAATCGACCTAGGAGTCAGCAACGCAACTGATTCCAAAAACATACGCCCGTGTCATGCTTTGCATACATGCTTGGCATATTTATACATTATTATTTGCACGAAAACGAAAATACTTATTCACTTGGTGATTGTTCAATGCCGTTTTCCCTGCCGTCTAGTGTTCTTCCCGCTCAGTCCTCCCCGTCTTATCGGGCTCCTTATTTGCTAAGCGTTGGTATGTCACATCTGGACTGAACTCATCTCGGTACGTTTCGCCGCGGTGAATGGACCGGTGACGTCACCGATAAGCCGTACCGATGTCCTTTGAGCCGGCTGCCGCCAGTCGAGACAGGGCCCATCGCCGCCTTTACTGCAATTCTACCCTCCGTACCGTGTGCGTCCGTATGACACAATTAACTTCAGAGGAAGGGGGAGATATGGTTGCTTTTGGAGCTGCGTTCGAAGATTAAACAAGTCCAGATGGACTTGGAGAGATCGGTAATAGTTAGAGACCACAAAGTAACATATGGTATCACTCGAATTCTACGTGTCATTTGGCGTAAGGTTCTTTTAAATCCCCCTCCCCCCCACACAAAATGAATGGCATGAGCCTGACTTCAATGCCAGAAGCCCTATGTAATATTGTCCTATATTTGCACCCGCCAGTTGTGTCGGCAATTCGTTGACCCATATGGTCTATGGTGGTTCGATCTTAAAACATAAATTATACAACTGTTTTGCCTTAATGGATATTATTACCCTCGTTACATAATGCTTGTGATGAGCCATTTTAATATTCTTCCACCTACGATCATTATCATCCAGACGCAGACGATATCATGACGTGTTCAGTTGTCTGTTTGATTAAATGTTCCTCCCCCTGCTATGGTTTGATTT
>VOPJ01001416.1:47635-118590 GCA_014673585.1 Semibalanus balanoides
AGTGACTCGGAGGACGTGCTGACATTAGACAGAGTGGAGAGTAAGCAGGCTCTCCCGAGGTCTCTGACGCCCGAGGCGGGGAGGGGGATGAGAGAGAGAGAGAGAGGCAGTGATTGTCCAGTAATTCTGACGCCCTGGCAACAGCTGGCGGGTGCCGCGGGCAGCAGCGGCAGCTCAGGGACGAGGGTCCGGAGTGGCAGCTATTTATTTACCTTCAATGCCCGCAGAGAATGGTCTCAATTTGGCGGAGAGCGCCTCGGGCATATTGGGATGACTTTCCATATTCAACTAATCAAAACCCGTGAACGAAAAGCAGTAGCAGAAGACCACTGTTTTCGATATATCGGTTCTCGTTAGTCGTTACTACAATCTGACGTAGTGCCTCACTAACGAGTCGGCACACGTAGTTCGATTCTTATCGGCCGCACCGGCTGCGCTGGGTTTTGACGCGCCGCGTCAGTCACGGCTGGCGTCAGGATGCCACTGCAGCACAACTGGCGTGTGTAGCGGTGTTCCGACACGCTGCCAGCGGAATGTCGTCAGCCACCGCGCTGACACTGACATTGACGGCAGCACTGCCGAGTAACGGCCCGTTAGGCGACCTCTAGCGCCACCAGCGGCCGCCAGACCGGCCCGACTTCAGCTCAGAGTTCAGCGCTCAGTGTCTTCTGTCCTCTGTCTAACCATGGCCCATCGCGGCAGGGCTCCTCGGAAACTCCGCCGGTTTGTCCAATGTCAGCGACCGGCTCTTGGCGTGACTGTGCGGCCGACAGAGACAGGATATGGTGAGAGATGCCGACCGTGACGTGTCCGCCCGGCTGACGACACGGCATAGCAGGACAGAGAAGGGCAGTCTGCACGGAGCGAGGCCGGCGCGTGACTCACGAGCTCAGCCGGACAGGACTCAGATAGCGACAGAGCAGAGTGGTGCCACACCTGTGTGCACACAGGTGCGGTGGTGCAGCTCAGGTGGCGCCACCCAGCCTGGCGTGTCACTGAACGGCGGTCACGCGCCGGCCACCGCCGACTCTCCGCAGAAATAGGCAGAAATAGCGATAGGCACACAAAGTTGCCGTGGCGTAAAATGCTTTAGGATCTTGGATCTCAGTGAATCTCTAATTTAAAACAAGTTTAAGATCTTGAAGCACAAGATGGAGGGACTGACATCAAAATTTGTGATCGCTATTTTGCGTCTGTACAATGCAAATAATTAGTACCTGCAAATCACCTTGTAAGTTTTACCGGTTAGCAAACTGACACTAACTAATTTTGCAATATGATAAAATTAGCAAGAAGAAGGTACTCATCAGTATTCCTGGATCCGAAGTTGCATCTGGGATCCTAGTGGATCCCTAGGCATAACATATATTGGGATTTGGGATCTTTGTGGACTCCTCGGCTTATTGTATACCTGGATCTGGTGTCCCATGTGGATCCCGCGACACAGGACACAGAGATCCAGATCTCAGCTGGATCCCGGATCCAGGCACATGTCTGATGCGAACATGATATTAAGAATGAGTGTAATTATTATGATGACATGTTATATTACGTGATGCTCTATCTGCTGCAGCTTTGTTATTAAAACCAAGACAATCCATCACCTTCATGACCTTTCTTTGAACTGAATGCGAGGTAATTATCATGATGGTAGTTATGAATAAGCCATGAGATACATGGTTTTAGCCATCGATATATCAAACGTTATCTCAATATTATCCAGATAGGCACTCTATGGAACAGAAGTGGCTGTAAATCATTCTCCTCGCATGATATCGTGCGCAAATTGTAAAGTTAAATGCTATTTAAACTTACAAATGTACACGACTGCTCTATTCGATTCATATTTGATTACCGAAATAGATTTGCCGCACATGACCATGACGCCACTCCAATCTCGCCTGCTTGGCACGCAATGACCTTACAAACACCGGCAAAACTTTCACCTGACGGCCATTCATTATCATCGTCAGCCAGGCAGATCGCCGCGTCGGCCCGGCTTCAGCGCCGTCCATCCGGAGCAGTGTCTGGAGTGATGGAGGGAGCTGGCACGGCAAGAGCTCAGCTTCACTGCCCCCGTTCCGGCGCCGCTGCAGGCGGTAATTTGGGGGTACCCGGCACCCGGCACCGATCTCGCAGGTGGGCCACCGCACGGCGGGGGCTCCGCCTGAACGGCCGCCGCCGGATGCTCGCTTTTTGTCGGCGATCACCGTCGCACGTGGACAGGAAGCTGGCACAGAGGAGCCGCCGGAGCCTGCCTGCAGCTCTGGAGGCCCGGAGGCCGGGCCGAATGGAGGGAGGCGGGGATGAATGCGGGGGACCACGTGCGCCTGCACCAACGGCTACTGAGGCCGACAACAAAAGACTGTCCGCGACGCAACGCGCTTAGATGCGACCCGGCCAATCAAGAGACAAATAGTAGAACACGGGACACCAATTTTCGGTTGAGTTTGCGTTCGTGTGGTTAAGACATGCTCTTGGAAAAAATCAGACATGAGTTCAGATAAAACAGTTTCAAATAAATACACAAAAAATACTTTCATTAATTGCACTTGTGTTTATTTTTACTTACATGAGTTGTAGCTGTGACTTCACCTGTCAGTGGGGCAACCCTGTTGGTGATCTGTTTAAATACAAATACAAATAGCTGCAGGAAATACCGCAGTCAGTTTTGGTTGTTGTCTTCACCTCTGTGGCGGCGGCGTGGTATCCTCGCCAGCGCGCCTCGCACGCTGTGCTCGGTCCTCGGAGGGTGCTGGTGCGGACGGACGGGTGCTGGCGTCCTCGGTCGACCCAGTTCGGGTGCTTTACCCTGTGCCAGGCTGCCCTCCGCGTCCGTCCGGTGCTGGTCCGCAGCGTCTGCTGGTCCGGTAATCCGCCCAGCACATCACGTGATCTGTGTCGGAAGTTCAGAGAGCGGCTGAATCGGAAGGGATCTGGGTGTACCTAAATCTAGGATACATCAAAAGCTTTGGGTGACTAATGAGATATAGCGCGTTCAAAGTCCGAGCGTACTGGAAGTGGTAATTTGACTCCGTTGATGGACTGTATGCCTAATTTAGTTGTTCACGGACATGAATTCGGCCCATCCCAGCTAACAATTTGACGTTGTCACTACGTTGTGACAAGGTTGTAACACAAGTACACAACGTTGTGATAGTGTAATTTTGTAGACTCCCAGGAGCGTTGTTCACAACGTTACCTGTGTAACGCTTACAAAACCGTATGAAGCAAACGTAGCTACCCAACGTACTTTTTGACAAGCATAGCTAACGTGACTTACGTGGTCGATCATTATCTTAGTAAGATGGTGGAATATGCCTCAATTTAGATAATTGTACCACATTGCGAGCTGTTCTTCCCGAGTTACTAGAACAAAGTTGTGACATCGTGACGATACAACGCTGCTGTAACGTTTAACAGCAACGTTTATACAACTTTTTTTCTCACAACATTTACGACGTTTTTGCAACGTTGTAAAAACGTAGAATTCCATCTGGATTTTTCACAACGTTGTTACAACGGTATCTGTTACCTGGGATGCCACTTACTTGGGCCATTTAAACTACGTCACCGAGGTTTTCAACGCCAAGTCAGCCGTCAAGTCTTTCCACTGTACCGTCAGCAGCATATCTGAAGGAGCAAGCGGCGGCTGACTACTTCATCCCCTCGAAAATCCGACGGAACGCTGTCGTCCCCGTTTAGTTTTTTCCTACCCAAGGGGACGTAGTTATAATAGTTTATTCAAATTTATCCATGCGGGAGCAGTTTTTTCCAGATTTGGTCATAAAGGCCGGCATTTACCTAATACAGTACACAAAATCATTCGATCCTAGAGTTAAAAACATTGGAAAACATACAGCTAAAATGATAAGATACTGATATAACTTGTCGTTAAATAGACTATGGCGACACAACAAGATTGCAATGATTGATGCATATTGCGACACTGATCACACGTTCACCCGTCTGAACCTGGCGAGTATCTACGCTTTCTCAATAATTTTTTGAATGCACCGTACGTATGCCACTCAAATGCTGGCGGTGGCTGCGCGTTCCACCCAGCGACCTTTCAGTACAGGAATGACCGCTTAGTTGCCTCCAGCCTGCAGCGAGGTAGCTGCAGCTGGCGGTCAGAAGCCCTCGTTGCCCTAACTGATATTTGATTCCGAGGCACAAAGAGAGACGTGCAGCGAAGCCGGTGTTTGCACGTCATGTAGACTCCTGTGTACTTTAAGGCCATCGTGTTCGGAGACCATCTCCGGGACCGTCGGCCACCCGAGAGATCAGAGGGATGTGGTCTCTCGTTGCGTTTGCCTGTGATCACTCTAACTGCAAAGTTCAAGGCTTTCTGTACGCGCACTTGCTGCGTCTTGGGTGTTCCTCTCCAGTCTCCATACAGGTAAGCAGTATGTCACATGTGACACTCCCTTTAAGCAAAGACCTGAACTCGGAAAAATTGACCTTCGATGATATCTGGTGACCTCAATATTGACCTGAGCCAAACAATGACCTATTCGGCTTTGCATGGTCTTGTTAAAAGCTTTCGAACGGAGTTTCTGCGTCTTTCTAGCCCTTTTAGTTTCCGAGCTAATAGGGTTAATTTTGAACCCCCACCCTCATCCCATCAGAGTGGTTACCTCAGAGACCCACCCGGGCGCGGGTTACAGACTTCCCAATATGTTTCCGATGTCACAAATGTCATTTAAAGAAACAAACATCTAACATCGGACAAGTACCTACATGGGGGGGGGGGGGCGGTAGTAATGTTAAGGAAAAACCGATTCAAGGATTTATGCAGATTGTCGAATGTCGATTAACATATCAATGATAACAATGAGCGCCCTAGACACTTAACATAATGTAGTATCATAGTTTTCAGCATTGACACTTCTTTTTGTGGGTAATTATGGTAATGGGTAATTAAAACGGCATCGATTTAGCTTGTGAAACACCTTTTTGTCGTGGTCGGAATTACACCTCAGGTGGTTTTGCCAGATTAAAGAAGACGATATGCAAGCAACTCTTAAAATGGTGGTATAACTAACCATAACTGAGGCATAGCAGTGATAATACACTGCTAAGCCTCAGGTAAATGACCCTGTATTGAACTCTGGAAAAATATGTACTTGTGCTCTAAACAGCCAGTATTCGGCCATGCACTAAATCGTTTTATGCACTCGTGGCACTAAAGATTCAGTTTTATGAACTCGCCTCCGGCATCGGTTCATAAACTGAATCATTAATGTCACTCATGCATAAAACTATATTAGTGCATGGCCGAATACTGTTTTTTTTCCCATTGACCACGTGCTTACTTTTAGCCGTGTATTAACTAGAAAGTTTACACACACCCAGAAGCGATAAAACACTGCTGAGCCTCAGGTCAATGACTCTGCATTGAACTCAGGGGGGTGTCATCCCTATTTCCGTAACGTGTCCAGAAATACACATGACGTCACCCTTGAAGTCAATTCTGGCGCATGTCGCTTGCGGTCGGTGTTAAACATGTTTTTCGGCAAAATAAGTATTTAGCAAATAAAGATACAACACATATTTTGATACCATTCGTGTTTTGTCTTCTCAGAAACGCGTCGATTTATACCAATTTACGTGGTTTAGGTCAAATTTTCAAAAGTTTGAAAGTTTCAACCGGCACGCGGAGCAGATATGGGTCTGGAGCAGATTCTAACACGGACTAAACTTTTGGTGATCTTCTACGCCAGTTATAGAAGGACATCACTCGGTGATAATCGGACGTAATATATTGAGTACACAACCAAGCCACAACCTAGCAAGCTAATGCCCACCACCCACCACGACCACATTACACATAATGTCGAGTCCTCGTGATCACCATGGCGACCATTAAGCTCACTAAGAGCTTCCGCGCAGGAACGCCATTATAGGCTGGTACTGGCGCAGTTTCCCTTCAATATTGACCTGAGCCAAAAATGATCAGAAAACATTTCGATTTGCCTTGTTATAGCTTTCCTATAGGCTGGTCTGTTGATTTTTATGTAACTTTTAAAATGTACTAGCTAGACTCTCTCAAAATAGCATTAGCTACAATGGAGGAAGAGGCCGATGGATACACGTGACGTCACGCTCTGACGTCATGATCACGTAAAATCACCGGATGACTCTACCTGATATATATGGCCTTGATTGAACTCTATAAAATATGCAACTGTACTTGAAATCTGTTCTTGAAAAAATTGTCTGCTGCGAAACGGCCACGCACTAAATGTGTTTCTTTATGCAGCTACCCCTGGCATTGAGACAAGTAAATCAGTACTAATTTTGCACTATTCGCAGAGTTCGGCTTGTTCCGTGTGAGCGTGAGATCACGTTGAGATTGCGCAAACTCATGACATACGCTAACCAAACATATATTTTACTCAGATCACACAACGAGCCTTTTGCATGTTAAAAAAATTTTCTGTCAAGTTTCCCTTTCCAAAATTTTATTTTTTTTTCAAGGGGGGGGAGCAGCGGGCCCCCAAACACCAGTCGGTTCGTTCGTGTAATTGGAGCAGAGTTCAACTTCAATATATGTATGCTTTCGCTCTACTCGTGAGGTGGGACGCGACCTTAAAACGAAATGTCATAAGGCTGCCTGTGTTATTTAAAGTAAGTCTGTATAAAGCTATCGCTCAACCGTCATATACGAGTTTCTTTGGAACACCTTCCAAAGCTAAGGTGGTCGGGCTTCCCGCCTTCCCCAATGTAAATGAAAGTTAAAGTGAATCAACGTGAAACAGAGTGAATGCAAATCACAGCCTCACATTATTTAATATATTAATGAGAAAACGTATCAAAAGAGACAGCAGTTTCGGGCGTAGCCTTAGGATGGGCTACGCTCGAAACTGTTGTATCTTCTGATTTGTTTTCCCATTAATATATTAAATAATATGAGTCTGTGACTTTTGTTGACTCTGTTTTATATTATGAGCCTAAAAAAACGCTATTCCACATGTATGCATGTGCATTGAACCCATTGAACAATTACCATTATCATGGGCGGATCCAGAGGGGGGCGAGGCCATAGTCCCCCAAACCACCCAAAATTGGCGCAAATTTGACACATTTCCTAAGATTATAGGAAATCTAAGCAACTTTTACTATTTTTAATCAGTTACTGCTACATGAGCAAGCGAAATCTGATGAGTTTTCAGCATTGTCCAATACTTTTTGGGATTTTCACCTCCCCAAACTGACCAAAACCACCCTTCTGGATCCGCCTATGACCATTAGGGCATGACCGAATATTGTTTTCCCATTGACCATGTGTTTAACTGTAACGGTGTATTAACTGGAGTGTTAATACACTCCCAAGTGAAAATGCACTGCTAAGTCTCAAGTAAATGACACTGCATTGAACTCTGGAAAAATATGTACTTACGCTCTTAACAGCCAGTCTTCGGCCATTCACTAAATCTTTGTATGCACTCGTGACATTACAAATTTAGATTATAAACACGCATTCAGCTCGTTCATAAACTGAATCGTTAATGCCATTATCTCATGGATAAAACTATATTATGAAATAAAACAGGGTTTGAATGAAATAAATTATCAGTTTCTTGACAACTTATGCCATGGCACAATTTTATAGTATCACATTTAAACATGATACTCGGTAAAATACCTATTGTTAAATTGATTAATTGTTGACAGCTGAACATTCAGCAAAATCCTAACCGTAAACAAATATTTTAGCTGTATATTATATGCATCTTAAAACATGTTAGTGATTGTGGGTGCAGAATAACTTTTGTGGGTGCCCATTTCAACTTTGTGGGTGCCCTGACACCCATAAAAGATATAGGAAACCGGAAACCCCATCCCTGCAAACGAGTAAGATATATTCCAGCCGTGAGTTGTACGCATCAACTTTACATATCCACCAGTCATCGAAGCCCTGCAAACGTCTCTTGAAATGTTCCACCAGTCATCAAAGTCCTACAAACGGCTCTTTAAACGTATCTCTACTCCAGCAGTCCTCAAAGCCCTGCAGCGTCTCTTTAAACGTATCTCTACTTCAGCAGTCCTCGAAGCCCTGCAGCGTATCTTTAAACGTATCTCTACTCCAGCAGTCCTCGAAGCCCTGCGGCGTCTCTTTAAACGTATCTCTACTCCAGCAGTCCTCGAAGCCCTGCAGCGTCTCTTTAAACGTATCTCTACTCCGCAGTCCTCGAAGCCCCCTGCAGCGTCTCTTAAAACGTATCTCTACCAGGCAGGTCCCGAAAGCCCTGCTCGGCGATCTCTTTAAACGTATCTCTACTTCCAGCAGTCTCGAAGCCTGCAGCTCTCTTAAACGTATCTCTACTCCAAGCAGTCCTCGAAGCCCTTGACAAGGTCTCTTTAAACGTATCTCTACTCCAGCAGTCCATCCGAAGTCCCTGCAGCGTATCTTTTAAAACGTATCTCTACTCGAGGCAGTCCTCCAAGCCTGCGGCGTCTCTTTAAACGTATCTCTACTCCAGCAGTCCTCGAAGCCCTGCAGCGTATCTTTAAACGTATCTCTACTCGACCGGCGCCGAAGGAGAAAGCTGCGTCGGTCTGGGCGCGGCCGGGCGGCCGTTGGTCACTACATGTTTACGAGAGAGTAGGGAGTAGGGACGCGTCGGGTCGGGTCGGGACCGACCACCCTGACTGACCCCTGTCTCTCTCGGCTGGCCGCGGACAGCGCCATGACGACCCGGGCTGAGAGCTGACCCGCGCCGTTACGCTGGTCCGTCAGCCAGCCCTCGCCACTGTTTATGCCCACCACCAACGGGCCGCCGGGCGCCGTTTGAATTTAAAAGGGGGGAAAGTGTCCCAGGCCGACCGTTAGCCTATATGGGTTAGCCGGGCGGGACAAGGCCAGTAGTGGCGGGCTCCTGTCGCCGGGCGGAACTCGAGACACGGTGGGGATAAGGACGCGGAAGACGCGGGGACGCGGGGCACGGCTACACACGGCGCAGCGGCACGGCCAGGCGCGCTTTGAAAGACGTGTGTACGGCATACAGACGTACTGCGAAGGAAGCTGATGGCTTTTATACCTTACAAGTTTGTATTTGGTAAATATGGATAGCTTCACATAATCTTTCTTTTTAGTCTCATTAAATCCTTCAGTACAGAATACGACAAACTTTGATGTTTTCAAAAACGTAAAACGCCACAAATCATTCGAAAGGCTGAGCTTCAAGGACAAAGATACCCTAAAGATCGTAAACAGAATAAGGAAGCCGTCGTAGGATGTTTGTAACCTTGTCCTCGCATACAATAGTTTCAGTTTTTCCTGTGTAGTTAAACAAAATGACATATATATCCGCATAGGAAAGATTCGACAGATCCGAGAAGGGATTAACCTATATTTCGTTTAGTCAGTTTATCAGCCGCTCCAGCAATATACATAATTTGCGTTGGATTCCACGTCTTATCATAACAATCAACAATGCATGCCCGTAGCCAGGAGGGTGCACTAGGGGTCCCTCCCCTGGGATATCCGTGCACCCTCTGGCATTAATCGGTGCACTCCTATTAGCTAAGGTTAAGGACTTTCGCAGTCGAATCAAAGCAATTGGACACCCTTGAAGAGCGCCCTTGAACCTTTCGAGTACAATCCACTATTCAAACAAAACAAAATAGCTCGAATGTTTTGATGGGATGGATTTCTGAGATCAGGACCCACGCTGAGCTAAGACTGTTGTGCGCCCGGAGCCGGGACGGTTCATTGCCAATGACCCTGGCGCCGTCCAGGCTTGGCCAGACGGGCCGCACAAACAAACATACAACTGTGTCTTGTGTGCTGTATGCTGAATTATGATAAAATATATTTAAGAGAAGAAAAAAAATGTTGTGCGGGCCCTGACCTCACCATCTAACCGTGCAATTCCAGCCACCGGCAGAATTCAGAGGCGAAAGTCTAGCGTCCCCTAACGACTGAGGGCGGCCCGCCCGGCTCGTTGGCTTCATTTGACCTTGAATGCGGCCGCTGCCACTGGCAGCAGCTCATTCCCGCCAGGAGCAAACAGCAGGCGCCAAACCGTCTCGAACCCATCTTGCCAGGGTGGATTAGATTTGTAGTCCAGCGCTTTACCGACTGAGCTAAACGGGCGAAATATTAGTAAAGTAGTAATGGGGCGAAACTGTTAAGTAGTACCCACGTCTAGACAATAATCTCCAGATGCGATAGTTTCTACATGCTAATACTTAAGATTGGTAAATCTTTGCTAATGCTGGTGCACCCTCTGGGAATTATTGTGCACTCTCTGGGAATTCAGCCTGGCTCTGGGCCTGTGACATAAGTAACAATTATTTTACACTTATAAATACATTGGCTATGTAATCTAAGTTTGGTTAGAAGCCATGTCCACGTCCAGCTTGGTGCTTACGTAACAGCCAATAAAGAAGGACCTCTTCACTCATTGTTTTCTGTCATTAGGTAGTAATTATTTTATCTATACATAAGAACGGAGCCGTCTGAGAGTCTTGCTTTATTTTAGCGTTAGCGATAAGAGATCACGATATAACTCTTACGTAACGTAAGATGTTTTTTAGAAAATTGGATGCTCTGCGTAACTGAGCATGATAATAATAATATGATAAAGAGAGATTAAAATAAGCCTAATTAACTCATTGAAATTCTTAAAAGATAAAACAGTGTGATATGATGAAAAGTGCCGTGCACGCAAATATTACTCTCCTAATTCTAAACTCTGTTCTTATCTGTTTTTTCCAAGAATTATCAATGAGTATTAGGCTTATTTTAATGTAACGTAAGTTTAAGCTATATTTTATGATAACAAACTAAATTGTCCATTTCGTAATAATAAAATGAAGAAATTGTGAATAGACTGAGGAAGTTGTGGATAATCTATCAATGCAGCATACAGGCCACATGAACGTCTATGATTAAGTGTATTAAAAAGTTCCTTACGCTGATGTTATATCATTCCTATTTAATAATTTGGTGCAGAATATTGTACATTGCAGATGTCGCGATTGACCGAGGGAGAGTAAAACAGGGACGGGGACCTTTGGCTCTGTTGGGAGGGGGGACAAACGATTTCCAGCTTACAGTAGTTTGACTTTCTTTAGCCATAGTAGAAACCCCCGGGGATTTTAATATTAGACCATATGAACTGCCTGTCCCAAACACCCGGCTGTCCCCTAAAAAAACACCTAGCTGCCCCCTCAAAACGTTGTGGTGACGCCCTTGGTGGAACCTATGATGCACGATGATCATTATCGAAGCACACTATTATCTGACCAACAAAGGATTTCCTTTTGTTATCCAGCCGCATATAAGCTCAGGTACGGTGGCCTGGTTGGGCGTTGATGTGTGATATAAGCCGTCCAGCTCTGCGTCGCAGTGAGTTAGAGGAGGACTCCGGGCCAGCTGTACGTCATTTGCCCGCAGGCTAGGCGGAGGCGGGACCAAGTGTAACAGGTGTGAAGGTGTGACGGTGTGCACGGACAGGATTGTGTGGACTGGCGCGATAGGCGGCTGTTGCAAGGAGCCGCAGGGTATCACAGCTGTGGCTCCTTGCAACAGAGCCAGTGTGTTGAGTGTGTGTAAAGAGTCGTCAGCCACCAATCGGACACTGAACGTGCAGACTAGTAGTGTCAATCGGTTACCAAAGTTGTGTAACCGAAGCAGAATTATGTGACCAATTTAGTACTCGGTCGGTCAGGCTTATACATTTTTGGACACTTTCGGTCAGCCTAATCTTAAACAATTAACTTTTTCGTCACATTCTTACGCATTCTAATTTCTATCCAGTGCACTGACGTTTAATGTGCTCGAAATTTAATCAATTAATATAAATACTAAATAGAACACATCATTATTATATACAAATTGAAGATATTGCACAAAAGAGTAAGTGAGATCCTGAAAAGTATGTATTGTATGTTAATTATGCAGATAACAATACATACCTGTTACACCACACCACCTGCAATTTCAAAAATTGGGTCAAAATTTGAACATTTTCGGCTTCAACCTAAATTGGTCGTATTTTGGTCATCCAAAAGCCTGCCTGTTCGGTATCGCGAATTGGTAATGGTCCAGATTTTTTGGGAAAATGTAAAAATAGTTGCAGAGCGAACAAATGAAGCTTGTTTAATTTGCTTCTCCGTATGATTTCACATGAAAACGCATCTTGTTTTGACATGCAAAGCATAGAAACTCAATAGTGGATGGTTGTGATCTGTTCACCCGTAACACGTAACACACATTTTTCGGGAATTAGCTTGACCGGAAGGCTAGCATATTGAACCGGTAACCCATCGCTATTTCCTAGGAGATAATTTCGAACTGAAACTCTAAAGCCAGTTTATCACGACCCCTTAAAAATTAGGTGTCTTTTAGGTAATCACCGGCCGGCCAGCCAATCAGAGTCGGGCCGATGGCCGACGGGCGGGGGTCGGCCAATCAGACCCGGTCAGCGCGCGGCCGGTCGGCTGGTAGGTCGCCGCAAACACACACACACACACACACACACACACACACACACACACACACACACACACACACACACACACACACCCACACACACACACACCATACACACACACACACACACACACAAACACACAACACGCACACACACACACACACACACACACACACACACACACACACACACACACACACACACACACACAGAGGCTCTAGAAATATAGTAAGTTAGATTGCACTGAACCAATACGATCAATTTTCTTTTCATTCGCTGTGACAACTATAGGTACTCCAAACTACAAATTTATACAATTATTTTGACAAAGATTATTTTTCATTGTCCTCTATTTAACCCGAAATTGACTGGGGTCTGATCTGAACACCATTGTCTGGGGGGAGCGGGGGGGGGGGCGTTAAATGCTCCGTGGTTATCCTTCGAAACAATAATCGCAGCGAGACGCGCAAGGCAGCATTCGAAAGCGCTCAATGAGACGAATAGCACGCTCGAAAAATTACAAATTTAGGTCACATGTCAGGTCACGGTCAGGTCGAGGGTAAAAATACATGTATTTTAGTTTATGACACATCCAAAGCCTTCGATTGCGACCATGCTCACCCAAAGTGATCTTGAACGGATGATACACACCTGCATGATCGAAAGTGAGATTATTGGCAACGATCAAAGGTCAAGATCAGGTCATAAAAGTTCACTATACATAGTATATCTACGATAGCCATGCAGAACATGTTTTATGGATCATTTTACGCGTGTACAGCGATAGTGATACTCATTTGACCTCCAGACTTCATGGATAGGTATGAAGTAAATGTCAAGCTAAGGTCAAAGTAATGTAAACAGAGTGTATCACTTTGCAATTAATAAATATAAATAAAAAAGGCATGCTTCTAGACCAGTTTTGTCTCAGAAATACAGTTCTGTCATTTATTTGTCAGCATCTTGTCAATAAAAGCCAACAAACGCAATTTTAAAATATGACGTCATGAGTTACCAGCACTGTAAACGCGATCGTTCAGTTACAAATGGTATCATTTGGAAATTGTGTATGGTAGTTGTTGACATATACTTGTCATAACTTGACATAACTTCTGTTTTGTTTCTTAATATATTAATCAAATGATTTTGCACTCATAAAAAACGTTTTTTTTCGGGGTCAAAACCTAAAAAACTTCCAATCTAAGACAGCCATCTGGTAACCCTTATTAATTGCAATCTCTATTTTTGTTTTGCATTTTAGTTATTATATTGCCTTTGTACGGGCTGTTAAACCTATTCCCTGCGGGGGCAGACTTCTGCCCCCGGTAGTTTTTCGCCAGCTGCTTCTGAACCGTTAAGTGTATTGTTTTTGAAACTTTCGTTACTGTTTCCTAAATATTGAATTACGCGTCTTCGTGTCAAAATTTTTGAAAAAATCGGTCGGGCAGAGGCGGCTCCAGACAGAGACTCATGTTTTGGGAAGGTCGTCACGAATGCGGTTGTGCGGCGCATACGTCCTTCGTAGTTTGTGGTGAAGTAAAAGCGTCAGAAACTATGTCACTGCTTTATGCATCATACATGCTTGGATTATACATATTATGGGGCAGAGGCGCACTCAGGTACATAAAATGGGAGGCGATATCCTCCGTCAAATTAGGCCCAACTTCAATTTATAGTGAAGATGATAAAAAGAGTTGCGCACAAGGTGCTCCCACGTTGTTTACCTGGATCCGCCTATGCGCAATATTATTACAATTTAAACCAAATTACAGCAACGAGAGCTACATGTGACGTTCCTATCGTCACCAACGATTCCACGAAACAACAATATTTTGTATCAGAAAATCCCTTCATTATTCATGCCCTGAGTACGCCTATTTATTCTTTTTTTATGTTAATTTTACCTGTTTCATATATTAACGACCATTGCCATTGGAAGCTCAAAAATGTTTCGTTGCATTGAAATCGGGTCCGAATCACATGGCCCACAATGACCGTTCCGAAGAAACCTCAGCTTTTTTTATTTAAATCCCCCTGGGCCCCTATTTTTGAACAAAAAGCAAAATTTCAGGGGACCAAAAAAACCAAAAAACAAAAAAAAAACGCCACGACCAATTTAAAATGGTGTTTCGTCCCATCGAAATCAGCCGAGCAGTTTCTAAGAGATCAGCAGGGGGGGGCGGCCAGAATCTTCCCTGCAGTTAACGTCAGATTCTAGCTGCCCGCAGGGAATAGGGTTAAAGTTTAGGTGATTATGTGACTTTACGTTAAGGCATGCATAGGCATGAAGCCAGGACGGAGCGAGTTATTTCATTTGTGTCTGGCAACTGATAAGCATTGTTGCTGCTGATGCAATAGTAAAACAATACTTACCTGTCCTTTCTGTGGGCACTTTGTTATTTTTATTTCTGATTCTTCACCTGGCGGCGGTGAATTCGAAGTCAAAGCACTGATTATCCTGGCAAAACGGATGATTCACAGTTTTTGTTTATCTATGGATGGTGAGAGTTTCTTCCAGTTGTGTTAAATATTTTCACGTAGCCTTTACCATGTGTTATTTTTACGAGCAAATCATCAGTGTTATACTTTTATAATCAGTGCAGTGGAAACGGGAGTTATCCCTGAAACCCACCATTCAAGCAAATCAAGCAAGCAAGATGAAGATGGGATTTTTGGCCAATCTGCTAAGACTATCGTTCCGTCGACCGCTTTCGCGGTCTTACTCCGTCTGAAAAAAAATCGTTGTGTGTGTCGTCACTTAATTGGATAGTATCCTAATAAAATATCGACGAAATTGCTTCATTTTCTCACAGAAGACGTGAAATTTATGTAGAATAAGGTAACCGAAGTTGCACGTTTTTTTTTAGTTATAACGTAAAAACGTCAGGGGTCGTTATACGCCCCCTCTTCTCCATCATTCTACATACTTTTCCCAAGGTGCTATGCCGGGTTCCCTTTAAAGTTGGAGGACAATGTGCAATACAATACCTTCCTATTTATTGTATTTATCATTTGTGTTCTTGATTTCATGTAGCTGCAATGCATACAGCAGATTAGTCATTAGGAGGAATAAGTGCGGCGATTCATTTGTGTCTGTTTACTGATATATCATGTATGCTGAAAGTGACGCAGCATTTCGAAACCACTCTTGTCGGGACTCGTGTGTGGAGTGCTGCTTCGCTTACAATGGCATCAGGAAGAATAGCAGCGGTAACGTTTCATTCCTTTGTACCTTTGTATTGTTCATTGGTCGTTGTACTGCATTTTCTGGCAATAAATCCAAACTATTAAGCCGACATTTTCGACCTTAATTCACCACAAACAAAGCGCTGATTTGCCTCCTTTATTCCACTGTGATAACAACGATGTATACTATGAACATCGAAGTCCCCAAAAGGAAGACTTAACAAAACAGTACATCACAGACTGAATCAATACAAATAAAAGCATAACTCCACAAATGTCGCGCCGTATTGGTCCCGATAATAATCCACACATGCCCAGTTGTTGACAAACGCATCGTCGCTATGTACAGCTCCACACGGAGTAATCCTATAGGCTCGGGTGGTGCCGAGGCCATCTATCGGTAGTCATTGTTGGATATTGTACTAGACAGTGGGCGGGCAGCGCGCCGAGCCGGGCCGGACAGATACAGAGAGACGGACGGCTGGCCGCCAGAGAGATCGCCCGTCCCGCCCGGGGGGACGGCGCTGCCGCCGCGCTGCCACCGTCATCCGTCACCAGGGTTCTATCACAGCGAGGCTGGGGGCGACCCGGCGCACCCCCGGCCCGTCCCACGCGGCAGCACGTGCCACGCAGCAGCTCCCTCCACCACCTCCCTCCCGAGATCAGTCTCAGCCGACCGGACCGATAGAAGCGCGCCGCCGACGGACCGGTAGAAGCGCCGCCGGCACGCCGCACACTGAGATCGAATTTATTTGAACTGGATTTCGTCACCTATAAATACTCCATAAACTTCACCGAAACAAAACAAAACGAGATTTGAGATCAGCACGTTTTGTACACAGAGGCGTGAGAAAATCGCGAGCCGCGCGCGGCCTCCTCGGCTTCACGCGCTGGCGTCGCCGCTGCTCGGCGCTGAGGCTGGGGTCGGCGCTGAGGCTGGGGTCGGCGCCACCGGCACGCTGGACCGCTTGGCAGCAGAGTCGCCGACAGACGTGAAAGCTGATGGCCGTTTTCGGTTCCGCAGGAAATCTGAAACAACAGAGAACATATCGTCAGCTAATGGAAAATATCAGTCACCTGTATGCAATTGGATAAACACTGAACAGGTTAAATGGCTCGCTTATTCACAATCACCGTCCCGGCACACAGGTGGCATTCCAGAGCACATATCAAAACTACACTCTGCAGTCTGCACAGATGATATCAGAGATGCAAACTAATGAATGCGGCCATTATGGATGGCTCATCAATCGACTGGCGCGTGCAGCTCGGCTAAGCCGGTTTGGCAGGAGGCACGGAGGGTGGGAGGGAGGGGGGTGTTTTTGGTGCTGGTAACTTTGCTTACAGGGTTGTGAGCAGGCCGACGCCTTGAATCCTGATTCGGGCAGTCATCACCTTGTAGTTTATCGAACTGCCTCGCTGGCCGGCCGACCAAGCCCAGTTTCACGAGGTTTGAATATTTAAATGCTCCGCTCGCTAGTCTTTGGTTGCGTCGCCAGCTCCCTATTGTGGTTCCTGTGGCAACCGACTACCTTCACTCGCGGGGTGCGTGGGTTGCCCGCCTCGGGTGGTCCCGTCAGGCGGGACTTGCTGCACCGGACAAGAAATACCTCCCGGCTCTCAAGCAGGCGTTTACCACGCTTTTTCGGCAATCACGGCTGGCCGATTGGGGTTGTGTGTCCATCCTGTCGTTGGTGGGAGGGAAGGTGAGGGGAGGGCTGGGTTTGGTGTCGGTTGCGCTGTTCTCGTGTCTGTCTGTGTGGCCACAACGGCCACCAGGGCGAGACGCGCCCTGGCAACCGGCGGCAGCTGGGCGCTATCATCTCAGCACCGACATATACAGCATGCGCCACGGTGTGTCCGGCAGTACAGTGGGGTATGTAGCGCCACAAGTAGGTATATGTATATGTATGTATGTATGTATATGTAGCCAGTGCCTCAGAGAAGCCGTTTAGTATGTTCAGCTTCAAGCCGCAGCCTCACAGGAGAAGTTCGGTATGTTAAGTTCTTGCTGGACAGCATTTGACGACAAAATCGGCGTTGTTTCCCAGAGTCGGAGCAGACTTCAGCTCTCAGGTGCCTCGGTAGCCACTCTGCGGTGCCTGGTAGCTCAGCTCAGCTCGTCGTCACGCCAGGGATCGTCCCGGGCCGCCTGCGGCAGGTATCGTACCGCCGAGCAGTCGGAGCCGAACTGCCGGCGGCGACGGACGGCGGCCGGCCGCGCTCGATCGGGCATCATGGCCGCGCCCATCGGCCTGCGGGCGGCGCCATCAATAGCGGCAGGTAATTACCGCCGCCGCCAGATGTGCCACCGGTAATGGTGTGCACCGCAGGCCGGAGCGTGCCCGCCGCCAGGCCGACTCCCGCGGAGACGCAGGAGACGCCAGAGACGCGCCGCTTTCTCTCCCCGGAATTAATGTGACCTAAAGTCAACAGTTTGGCGGCGGAGGAGGGAGGGGATCAGACGAGACGCCGCCTCCGCTCTGACGACCCAGGCTGAGCCGGGGGTTAACTGAACCCGTCCGCAGCCTGGTGCGAAGGTTTGCCCAGGACTGCTGAGTCGGGGATTTACAGAGATAGTCCTCGGCCTAGTGCGAAAACTAGTAATGACCGATAAACTCTCGTGTTGCAGAGCGGGACCGATAAACGGCGTACTCGCCTGTGGTCATTTTCGGGGCGGAAAGTTTGCGTTAATGTTCGCGTGACAAAACAGGCTAACAGCCTTTCAGGTTTTGATGAGTACCTAAGTATACAACTAAATCATAGCCAACGCTACTGATTAGGGCAATCTATGCAGCCAGTCAGCGTTTTATGCCCACGCCTTACTCCTCAGAATATATCCATTAAAAACGTCCGAAGCAGCGTCCCCTCGCATTCGATCAAGGAAACCGTTCAGCCAATCAGAGCGGGGGCCGCGGGCGTCCAATGTTCGTTTAGACCAGCGGCTGAGCTGGGCACGTCCGGTCGGAGCGAGGGTCGACCACTGAGGGTCGCCACGGCGTCAAAAGGCCGGGCCACGCGGGCTGCTTCTCCGGAGAGCTCACAGCCATTGTGATCCGGCGCTCCATCCGGTGTAGAGCGACCGACCTCTTTCGCGTCGCCCGTCTGCCCGGCGCCTTGGAGCGCAGGTGAGCAAACAAGAGTAGTGGAGCCCCTGCACACCTGGCGCCTGCCCGCCACGCCGAGATGGGGAGTAGTAGAGCCCCCGCACCTGGTGCCTGCCCTCCACACTGAGATGACAATCAGTGCCGAGCGGGGGAGGGGAGCGGGTGAGATTCGGGCTGGACTCCAGTCCACACGGATGCCAGAACAAAGAGCGAACCGCCGGAGACGGATGTTGGCGACAGTGCTGTAATAGCACATTGTGGTGTAAGGCCTCGCATTGGAATACATAAATAGGTATCAATATAATCAAGCCGACTTTAAATTGTATGCTGATGTTTGGGTTTAGGAGCGCACCGGCTGCACTCGTTATTCAATGCCCACTTAAAATTCCAGAGAGAGGAAATGACATCTGATGAGCATATGACACCACCCTCAATATATCTCCAAAACGCTTCATAAATTACATCGAGACAGAAGCCGCATTTGTCAGCAGAGCTGTCGGGACTTATCGCCACGCCGGCCGCAGTGATGTCACTCACGCGGGGCGACACCCGCTCCGTTTGACAGGGTACACGGGGAGACTGCATCGGCGGCCGGATTAGATCGCAAATCCCCCGACAATGGCCTGTTCACGTCATCGATCGGGCTACCGGACTGCGAGCTGCTGTCCCCACTGCAGAGAACCGGCGCATTGTGCAACACCGCGACGCTGCCAAGGCGACCCCCCAGCCCCACAGGGGACCGGTGACGCTGCCAAGGTGACCCCCCAGCCCTACAGGGGACCGGTGACGCTGCCAAGGCGAACCCCCAGCCCCACAGGGGACCGGTGACGCTGCCAAGGTGACTCAAGCCCCACAGGGGACCGGTGACGCTGCCAAGGTGACTCAACCTACAGGGGACCAGCGCGGTGGCGTAGCGGCACGGGCTCCCTGTCACTTCAGAGATATGCCAGATGAACGATACTGCACAGCTCAGAATAGCAGCTAAAAACAACGCTGGGCAACAAGGTACAGATGAGAGTTTACATTGTAAATATGAGCGTACAGCTGGAGGAGCCCAGGTCGTTTGGCTCGATAGCTAGTAGTTCAGCCTCGCTCAACCTTCGGAGAAAGCTGACACAGCCGATGTCAAATTAACTCCAATTAAAATACAATATTCCAGTCAGAGATGGATCTACCAAAGACGCTCGCCGGCTGACTCAACAGTCCAGCTTTTCAGAGGCCGTCCACTATGGACCGGTGTCCAAGGTTCGTCCTCTGTTCGCACCTGGGCACGCGTCACACTGGACATTCAGACGAAAAAATCGTCCGAAAACAGTCCGACACCTTCAGCCTCGCGAGGTCAAGCGGCATCCACACGCGCCACTTTTTCAAAAGCCAATTCCCCGATTTGGTCCGGCTGAATGGTGCCGGGTGGCGGCGGGTGGCTGGTATACAAAGCTGTGGCGGCGGCCAACCTGTCTCAGCCGCCATCGTTCATCCCGTCCGAGCCGTTCACGAGCCCGCGCCACCTTCTTTCAGCCGCGGCCCGACCAGATTTATTTTTTTCTGGCCAGATGCGAGACTGGGCGGCAGCTGGGGCTCGTCGCGTCTCCCCTGAAGGGGTGCCCCTGGGGAGACGACGGGTCCACGGCCGCCTTTCTCCCTCCTCACCAGTCTGATACAGCTCGACAGCGATCCCGTCCGCGCCGGGCACACCTGCTCCTGTGATCAGATCACCCCTCACACCCCCGCTCTGCTGATCTGGTAACGTGGTGAACAGGGTCACACGCTGTAGATGCCTCCCCTATCCCCGCCACGCGGCCACACTGCAACACAGCGGCGGCCATGGCGGCTCCGAGCGGCCGGCACACAAAGGAATCACCACCCCGTCAGCCCCGCTCCAGCCGGTCGAGGAGGGCCGGCCGGTGGAAGGTCCGCGGTCAGCCGCCTCCTCCCCGGGACACACCGACAGGGAGAAGGTAAACAATGCCGCCTGCGGAGGCGCGCCCGCCGCGCTCGCCCGAAAACAAAAACCGCCGGCACCGCTGTGACCGCGGGCAGGCGCGTTTAAACCGCGCGGCGCCGACCGTTGAAGCACCGTTCGCCGTCCGTCCGGTCGGTCGGGGCCGGGTGTGAACTGTGGGATCGGCTGGCAGGCGCTGGAGGGAGCGAAGAGCCACTTCACTCACCCTGCTCGGTCAGCAACCCGTCCCCGGGCTGTTGGCTGTTGTCACTGGACCGGTACCCCGAGTCCCAGAGCCGGACGGACCTCTGCTCCGGAGACGCGACAAAAGGCGCTACTTGGTTCGATGGCCTACGGAGGAGCTCGTAGGCCTGCTGCGGCTGAGCTGACGCTGTTGTCGACGATATCGAAGACCTGAGGGCGTCGCTCGCTCCCCCATCCCCAATCCAGTCACTGAGCCGTGCCGGGGAGGCAGCAGCAGCGGATGAGGGTGGGCTGGAACCATCGCCTCACCGGTCACCAAACATCCTCCCCTGACCCAAATTGGACCATAACCATCCACCGGGACAGATTGCCACCCGGTCCGGAAACTGCCTATGGATAAAGGCCGGCAGACGCCAGTCTCTCACCACCGCCCCTCCCTCGGCAGACCATCTCGGCAGACCAGAGTGGCCTTCTCCGGCCGGCAGAGCAGCGTTTCGCACAGAAAGCGCCGACGGAAGGACTCACCTTCCGCCAAGCCACATCCACAGAATACAGCCGGTGATTTATTGGAAGTTGGGCAGAGCTACGTTTCATAGCCCCACCTCGTGGCCGCTGCCACGAGGTAGATCTATGAAACATGCCCGCATAGCATTTCAGCAGTTCAATTTTGTAAGATGCAAGAGCGGCTAGGTATTGGGTTACGAAAAATCAATTAATAGTTGATTTCATATGAGTCGTACAAAAGCGGCACCCAGGAGGTGTATATTTACCCGCCTGCTAGGGTGTCGGTTGGTTTAGGAGACACCGGCGGTCAGCGGGGGGGGGGGGAGGGGTGGGCCCTCTGACCATCCAAGGAACTGGCAGGAGTCCGGACCGGACCCAGTCGCCGGACACCAGCTGCTGGTAGCCGACCTCGTGCTGAGCCCCAGACAGCCTCTAACGACCCAGGACCGTCCCAGCACGCCGCGCTGTGGGGTCAGTTTATTGGCGCTTATTACTGGTCCCGGTATCGCGCCAGTCCGAGGCGGACGAAAACATAGGGAACTGGGAAGAGGGGTGTATTGTTAACATCGAGAGCGCTGTAAGCGTCGGCAGTTTCGAAACGGGAGCGGTCCAGTTGGGATCTTTTCATCTCCGAGCTAGAACCCTATACAGCCTGGCGACGAAAACAGACTGGTGACTGAAAACAGACGCACTCCAGCTGTCCAGCAATGGTCCGGATGTCGCTGGTGTGGGGGAGACGATTCCCACGGGGAAAGGCCAAAGTTCCCATTTCGCAACGCAGTCCAGCTGCTTTCCCTGATTGAAGGCTCTGGGGAACATGACACAAACATCCGACGCTGCGCTGTTGCTGAGTCAGAGACGGTATGAGCCACCAGGACGGCTGACGTACATCGGAAGGATGTGGCATGACCTCAGCACTCGCAGGCCGCGGGAAATGACACACGTCCGACAGCCGTGTCGGTCAGACAATTCTGGCGCACCACGCCGGGCGGATGCAGCAATTACACGCCGCGCGCCCCAGGACGCAGCCACGGCCGGCGGAATTTAAATGCCGCCGCTGACCGAGCCTCCGAGGTTACTGGCGGTCAAACGCACCAGGAAGTCAGCCCGCTGCCCGCCCGCCGCCATCCTGGCCCGTGATGACGCCGTGTTTGGGGCGGCGTGCGGCGGGGTGCCGACGCCAGGCCAGCGTCGCCACGGGGTGCAGCTCCCGCCCTGACCGGTCGCCAAGTTTTCAGATGTCGGCCAGTCGGACGGACCGGACCGGCCCATGACAATCACGGCCGCCGGATTACCGAGCTCCGAGCTCAGATGACTGGGTTCCGCCTCTCAAGGTGACCTTGAGCGGGGCAGGCCCGGCCACGGAGGCGGCGCCCGCGGGGACCAGAACAAGTCACAATCAGGACAAGTTCGGACGCTGAATGCTGCATAAGGGCAGAAGATAATTTGGGTGGCCATTCGGGACAGGTCGCCTTGGGGCAAAGGTCCATTTTTGGTCACGCTGCCAGTTTTCGGCCACGTGTTTTAATTGAAGGGCTTTCTTCATATAATTTGTATAGCCAGTAGAGTTTATTTACGGTTTACTATAGCAACGTTCACCCTAATAAAGACATGTGACCGTGAAGAGAAAAATCCCAGAAGGAGGCCAATTCCGCCCCAAGCGACCTCTCCCGAACAGCCACCATAATGTGTGCCAAGTCTCGTAACCACGGCAGAAGCTGAACGTACCAAAGAGGTATCTAATCATTTTTTATACTTAAAATAGTACCAAATATTTACCCTGATCGACCGCATGCGATGTAGGCCGCCACATTTTCATCACGCCACGCCACGCCACAAACATCACAGTGTAGCGTACTACCCAAGGCCAGCCCGGTACCTGTCCCAGAGACCATCACATACACCAGGCGCGCGCGCGGCGCGGCTGTCACATCCCAGATGTTCTATAACGGCCGCCAGAGACAGGCGACAGCTGTGACCTTTCCCAGCGGCAGCCACCGCACTCTCAGTTCGAATTTAAATAGCACGCCGGTCGATATGGCAGCCGTTACGGATCGATACGGCAGCGCCGTTACGGATCGATACGGCAGCGCCGTTACGGATCGATACAGCAGCCGTTACTGGTCGATATATCACCCAAATGTGTGTGTGTGGGTGTCGGCCGCGCGTGCTTCGTAACCGGTCACCCCTCGGGCAACGCGCGTCGACCCGGCATCCGCCCCTGGGGACGCCGGAGGGGACGCCCGGGGCAACACAGGGGGACGCCGCCGGGCAGCCGACGGCACGTGTCCGCGTCGGCGTCGACGTCGACGAACCCTTCCTCCCCAGCGACGGATCGATGCGGGTTTAAATGGCGGCGCAGTCCCACCGGCCCGGCAGCCGGACGGGCATTTAAACTTGAACGGCGGCGTCTGGCCGGCAGAGGAGGGGAGACAGGACAGACAGACAGGGAGGGGAGGGGACGTCAGGTACCGAGGAGGGGCGGGTTTAAATGGCCGCCCATTAGTGGGTCTGGTGGACACGGCAGAGGCGAGGGGCAAGACGGAGAGTCACCGTCGCAGCACTACCTGTGATGGCGTCTGTCTTGAAGGAAGGCCCCCAACGGGTTGTCGTCCGCGGCGCTGGCGAGGCCGCTTGGCCAGTGCCTCTGTCAGCAGATGAACTCGGGTAAGTGGAGGAGGGGGCTCCAAGGGGCTCGCAGCCTCCCGCTGCTCGGCGGCGGCCTCTGGCTCCGACCGAGTCGAGGCGTCAGCCCGCGGAGCTTCGGCTCGGATCGGTCCAGCACGCCTCGCCTCGGCCGGGATGGCGCCGCCACAGCGACTCGCCTTCGGAGGCGAGGCGGGCCGCGGCGCGTCGTCGAAGTCGAGCCGGCGCGCCGAGCGGTGCTGCTGGAGGCCGCTCTGGAGACGTCCCAGCTGGTAGGCGGCTGACACCTCGCCGACCGCCACCGGCTGCCACTCAAACGAGCCTACCAGCGGGATCATGTTGTTGAAGTCGAAGTTGTACTTCTGTTGGTCGGCGGCGCGGATGGCGGCCAGCTCCTCCTTGACAAAGCGTCGCGTCTCCTCTCTGTCGGGCTGGCCGAACAGCGCCCGCTTGGCGCGGCGTCCGACACAGGCCTCCATGTGGCAGCGGCGGACCTGCTGCAGCAGCGCCGGCGCCGAGCGCCACGGGTCCGCCCGCCCCACCATACTCGGCTCCGGAAGGCACGGCATCTCTCGCCACAGTCACTAGTCACCTGGCACCGCCCCGGTCCAGCTCGGTTCTCTCTCAGCGTGTGGCGCTTGCTCTGCGCTCCTCACACTGCCGCCCTCCTCCCGCTGAAGCCCAACACAGTCTGCCGGCGACAGGCGCCGCCAGCGCTGCCAGCGCGGTCGGCCGGCGCCGGCCCGCTCCGCTCGGCCCGCCAGCCAATGGGAGCCGGCAGAGGCCAGCGGCGGCGGCAGGGCGGCCATTGGTCGGGTCCGCCGGGCCGACACACGTGGTTCCAGCGGGGCGGGTCGGCACTCCGGGCCACCGCCGCCGCCTCCTCCACACCACGGCCACTCGGCCGACCTCGGCCGCTGAACTCGCTTTTTGTTGACCTGAGATGGCCGGCTGTGGGCCAGCTCAGGCCCGGGGGCTCGGGGTCTGTACCGGCCTCTGTACCAGGTCAGCTGAGGTGGGGTAGCGGGCTCTGCTGGAGGAGGGGTCAGCTCAGGCCCGGGGGGCTCGGAGTCTGTACCGGCCTCTGTGCCAGGTCAGCTGAGGTGGGGTAGCGGGCTCTACCGGAGGAGGGGCAGCTCAGGTTGTTGATAAGCAGGCCCGGGGGGGGGGGGGCCGCGATCGCGTGGGCGACAGTGGGCTTCCATCTTGCGGTGCACGCTTCGTGCAATTCAGCAGCCTATGCCAACTGCTGTGGTTTTCTTCAGCAGCGCATGTTGTCAATTTTCACAAATGTTCGGTTTTAAAGGAAGCGTGCCTACTCTTTTGGAATGTCAAATCTACTGCAGGCATTACGGTAAGAACTAAGAAGCTACTGGTTTGATAATTGGATACGATAAAAATCATGTCTGAAGCCCGTTAAGTTTAATACAATCTGTTTTGCATATTTTTTTGTTTGGGTGTCCATTAACAATCACCACTACCCGAAGCACACAACGTTGTCACAACGTTATGTCAACGTTGAGTGTTGACAACGTCATGACAACGTTCATACGACGTAATTACTTCGTAAAAACGTTGTCACGTCGTCGTGAAAGTGATTGTGCTACTAGGGTATAACTAGAAACAGAGTCCTAGGTGCGCCACTTAATTGGCACACCTAAGATAATCAATTTCCCATACGCACAATTAAATGGAGACAGAGGCTCTGTTCGGCAACCGCTATCAGCGCGCACGAGCTTTTTTCTATTAGCCAGCGTAAACGATATATGCTAGCAGTGTAATCATTAAGGCAGTGCTTCTAGAAGCGAAAGCCCCTTTGGCGAATACCGATAATTTTGTGATGACATTCCGATTTTAGCGAATATGGAATAGCTCAGTAGCTGGAGGGAATCTGGAGAAATGAAGCATACGACTTAATTATTATCTGATCTATAAATCTGTTCGATAGACCAGTGTCCACATTTCTCATGACAATGTGAGTAGGCACACTTCCTTCTTTAACACTTTTTAAACCAATGCCGGGTCCGATACAGCAGCCGTAGCGGTCGTACCGGCAAGCCGTTAGCGGTCGATATATCACCACAATGTTATACCAACATTTTTCAAAAACCTGCGGGTGGTTTCGGTCGCCCGTTGCGGTCGATATATCACCACACGGCGACGAGCGTGTCGGCCGCGCGTGCTGCGTAACCCGTCACCCCTGCCCGGTACACATACCGTAGCCAGTCGTGTTTCATTGTATGTACCTACGCATGCAAATGATGATGCACTACATGCATGGCCCTGTCGCCAGGATACACGAGGCGCACAACGTCTGGCATATTTACCACTGCGTTTTTGTGTCTGGGGATTTAAACTGATACTGGCCGATAGGGAGGTTGCCGGCTGACCGGTTTTGAGTTTATATATTGTATTTGAAGGTCCTTTTGGATCTACCAGACAGCGATCGGCCAGTCGCGAATGGAACTAGTTCGCAGTTTAATGACGTTATCAATTTCATAAAAATATCAAGCTCGAGTCACGTCCGTGAAGTTAGCGACTTATTCAGCGACGGATTCAGCGACGGATTCAGAAATGGCCCAAAATTTGCCCCAAGGTCAATACTGGCACGCTGATCACGAATATGACCTTCATTTTGCAGTTTAAGGTCTCCTTCAAGGTAAAAATCGAGGTCAAAGAGCAGGAACGACGGGGTACAGCATAACGTCCCGTAATTATTGTCAAATTATTTCCAAAATGGTCTCAAATGATAGCCAGGGTCAATATCTAACGTCCGTAACCCGAACCTCAATTTTAAAATTTTGACCCTGGAGGTTAAAATCGAGGTCAAACGACAAAAATCGACCGGGTACAGCATAACGTCGCGAATTTATTGTCGGATCCTTTCAAAATGGTGTCAAATGAAAGCCAGGGTCAATATCTAACGTCTATGATCCTAACTTAAATTTCAACCTTTGACCTTGGAGGTAAAAATCGAAGTCAAACGATGGGTAGAGCAAAACACACCAAAATATTATGGTCGGATCCTTTTATATATAATCTCAATGATAGCCAGGGTCAATTTAGTCCGTGATCCAAGCATAAGATTGTAAACTTGACCTTGGTAGGCTAAAATCGAGGTCAAACGAGGGGTACAGCATAACGTCCCGAACGTTTGTCGAATCTTTCCCAAATGGTCTCAAAGGATAGCAGGGTCATATCTAACGTAGTGCCTAACCTTATTTTGACTTTTGACCTTGGAATGTCAAAATCGAGGTCAACGACAAAACGTACGGGTAATAGCTTAACGTCCGAACATATTGCCGGATCCTTTCATAATGGTCTTAAATGATAGCCAGGGTCGATATTAACGTTCCGTGATTCGAAACCTCAATTTTTGAACTCTCTGACCTTGGAGGTAAAATCGAGGTTCAAACGATGGGGTACAGCATAACCTCCCGAAATAATTGTCCAATCCCTTCCAAAATGGTCTCAAATGAAAGCCAGGGTAATATCTAACGTCCGTGACCCTAACCTCAATTTTGACCTTTAACCTTGGAGGACAAAATCGAGATCAAAAGACAAAAAACGACAGGGTCAAAAGTCAAAAATAAGGTTAGGGTCTTGGACGTTAGATATTGGCCCTGGCTATAATTTGAGACCATTTATGAAAGGATCCGTCAATAACTGTTTTCGGGGTGTTTGCTCTACCCATCGTTTGACTTCGATTTTGACCTCCAAGGTCAAAGGTCGAAATTTAAGTTAGGGTCACAGACGTTAGATATTGACCTTGGATTTCATTTGAGACCATTTGGGAAAGGATCCGACAATAAATTGGGGACGTTATGCTGTACCCAGCCGTTTTTTAGAGTTTGATCTAGATTTTGACCTCCAAGTCAAAAGTTAAAATTGAGGTTAGGGTCACGGACGTTAGATATTGACCCTGGCTATCATTCGAGACCATTTTGGAAAGGATTTGATAAAAAAAATGTTGGACGTTATGCTGTACTCGGCCGTTTTTTGTCGTTTGACCTCGATTTTGACCTCGAAGGTCAAACGTCAAAATTGAGGTTAGAGCTACGGACGTTAGATATTGACCCTTGCTATAATTTGAGACCATTTTTGAAATAATTTGACAGTAAATTCGGAACGTTATGCTTTAGCCGGTCGTTTTTGTTTGTTTCAACTTCGATTTTTCATATCCAATGTGATCAAAATTAAGTTTACGATCAAAACGTATTTTTTTAAATAATTAGTCCGATGTTTTGATGGGAATGGATTCCAAGATCAGGACCCAGCTAGCTAGCTTGTTGCGCAGGCCCTGACTCCACCCAAAACGATCACGCAATTCCAGTCACCGGCAGAAATTTAGAGACGAAGTTAACGTCCCTAACGACGTGAGGGACGTCGCCGAGCTCACTGCTTCATCTGACCTTTGACGCGCCGCTGCCACAGCCGCGGTCGATCCCGCCAGGAGCAAATAGCGAAGCGCCGAGACGGCTGAACCATCTTGCCAGGGGTCGGGTCAGATCCGTAGTCCAAGCGCTCTCCCGACTGAGTAACACGGGCGGACCGGCTGACCCTGGCTATATTTGACCTGGCCCTGTCTACTCTTTTGAAATGTCAAATATATTTTTTTATTACGGGTAACGAATATTGCTTTGATTATTGGTTAGATACAATTTCCACGGCTCTGGAACCCTTTAATTGTTTTTTCTTACATTCTGTTTTGCATTTATTTGTTTCAAACTCATAAGATCGTCACTATAAACAAGAGTAAGCGAAGATGTTCTATAATGGCGCATGGCAGAGCTAACAATATATGCTAGCTGTTGTAATTTAAGAGCAATGCTTCTAGTGCGAAAGCTCTCTGGCGACCTATTGATAATTTTAATCTATGCCAGTATGTAATCTGGCGACTTTGGATACTCTCAGCAACTGAGTGATTTCTGGGGAATGAGCACATGGCTAATTCAGGAAAAATATGTTTCTACAGACTAGTGTCAAAACTCCACATGACAATGTGAGTAGCACACTCCTTTAACGTAACGCAGGCATTATTTCACCAACAACCCATTTTCGATCTGAATCTACAATCTCTTCTCAGTTTAAAACCTAGTGTTAAAGGTGAACTATTATTACGACATCCGATAACGAATTCTGGGATACCAAATAAATAATCTCCAATTTAAAGCAAGACATCTCGGATACCGTGCAAATCCGCGAATATCCAATGCGTATGAGCAGTTTACGTTGTCGGCGCCACCTACAGTGAGGAAAGACAAGCTCTTCCACTAATAGATGGCGCAGTAACCATGAACTTTCTGGTTACGTCGACAATATCGAGCAGTACTTGAATATCGATGTTCAGCAAGGGCAGGGGCGTCGCGCCCTGGCCTTTGAAGGGGGGGGGGCAACGTGGCCCTTGGTTGGTCTGAAAGGGCCCTTTCTTGGTCTGAATGGGCCCTCGGTCGGTGCGAGAGGCCCTACGCTGATTTGAAAGGGTGTTTACTATTTAATATTTAAACACCAGTCTGTTTTTCGATCTTCTATACAGGGGCGTCGCCACGATATTTTGAGTGTGTGGGGGGGGGGAGGACAGACACTGGTGGATTCAGCCGTCGGTTTGGGGCAACTTTTTTTTTGACAAAAAAGCACTCCGATTTTTGTCTCCCCGGATTTGGGCCGGTCACCTTTTTTGGTATTAAGAGCTCAAAAAGCATTAAAAAAACGCAAAAGCGCAATATTTTTGTAGCATACATGCTACGGAATATTCACATATAAGTAGTAATAACGTTTAATCTCAAACTGACTCGCGGGGGTTTCGCCGAAGTTTTTAAGTTGGGGGTCAGATGAAATGACGAAAAAAAAGCTTCTTTGCAGCATTTCAATATGAATTATTTCCATGTTATAGTAGGTACCTACTTAAAGTATAAAGCGCCGCGAAGCGGCGCTAAATTTTTACGGGTTTGCCTGATAAAACCCAGAAATATAGACGGTGGGCCTCCGGCTTGTAGATTTTGAAGTGGCTAAGAAAATTTGTATAAGCAATGGCGAACTTGCCGCAAAGCAAGTGTGCAATTTTCCAGTTTGTTTTTACTGCGGATAGCTGGATTTTGAACGTCTGCAAGGCATTTTGAGACAATTGTTTATTTTTCTGATTATTGTTACTAATGCCATACACATACTTTGTCGATTCACTTGTATCACTTTTGTAAGAAGCTTTTATTCCATATTTATTTCAAACCAGCTTAAAACACGTTATAGGAGAAAAGAAATGTTGGTAGGGCAGGCAAACAGAACACTATTTATTAGGAACATTACACAAAGTGTGCCGTAAACAACAACAGGCATTCGCGCCATGCCTCATGTCTTCTGCTGTCGAAACGCTGTTTGAATTGCTGACAAAATACCTTTAAAAAAAAATAAAAAAAATAAATAAAAAGGCCGAGCACATGCCTTTCCAAACGCATACGATATTGCAAAAATGCATTGTTCTACCGAGTGAAGAGTCAGATAAATGCCTGGGGATGACCAATGTGAGTAGGCACACTCCCTTTAACGGCTGGGGGGACGGTGTCCCCCCGTCCCCCCTGTGGCGACGCCCCTGCTTCTATAGCTTTTAACCAGTGGCGGCTCGTGGCCCTCAAAGTACCTGAGGCCCAGACCGAGAATATGCGAAACGGGAATATTGTTACCGTGATTGCTGATGGCTTCAATAGAGAGACGCTTACCTTCGGACGTCCGTCGGTCAGTTTTTTTCCATCGCTTCTTCGGATCTTCGACCAAAGGACTTCCGCTCTAGATCAGAAATAATATCCAATCCTAGGCCTTCAGTCATTGTTTGAAGTCCAGTAGGAATAACCGGCTCCAGAGCCTTTGGCGCCGCGGTGAACGAGGGGCTCATCAGTTCTAGGCGTCCTCAGGAATGGCGGCGCTGACTGAGGCGCCGTGCTGACTGAGGGTGCCGAAACTAGATTCAATTTGATTCATAATTTAACGTTAAAATAGGTCCCTTGCCTTTTATACCGGGTTAACATAAACCGGTCTAAAGTAACTTCCTTTTCCCGGCCTACCCTTGCCTTTTATACCGGGTTAACATAAACCGGTCTAAAGTAACTTCCTTTTCCCGGCCTAAATTGCCGGAAGGTCATCTCCCGCCCGGAATCGATCTTAGATCGCCCGGGTGACTCCCCCCCCAAAAAAAGAAAAGAAAAAAGATTTGCTTAAAAAATGTCGCCCACCCATGACCATTAGATGCCAAAACAAAGTACGGAATAGGTATCTACAAATATAAAACATATCGATTATACATGGTGGTGTCTAGCCAGACATTGAATCGGAGCGTGATGCTCCAGTGTTTAAAACAATCGTCATAAGACTTTCAGGTAACACTGCCGCTGCCGGGTTTTAAAATTTCCTGCTCTTCCCTCTACCGCCGCGGTCTGCCGCCGGCGGCGCTCGCTGGCGAAAAGAAAGATGATTTAAAAACATCGTTCTATGATCGATTTATGATGGAATTCAACCAAATATGTGTTTAAATCAATCGATCAGTATGTCCCCTTATTCATTAACTTTTAATTTGCGTCGCTGCGACTCTTATAAGCTGAATAATCGCTTAGAGGCCCAACAGTTTCGGGCCTCAGACGACTTCCATTGCCAGCCATAGACGCGGGATCGTCGGTTGCACGACGTTTGCTCGCTGGTGCCTCGGTAGCTGTAGTAAGCGGGTGGGAGTCGCCGAGGCGCCGGCCGGCCGGGCCTCAGTAGCTGGCTCATGGTTTCGAAACTACGGTTATTATTTAAGGCAGACGGTCACTGGTGGGCGGAGTGGCCTCAAATTGTGTTGGTATCATTAGTTATATATGAATAATATATTGTACAAGATGTGAAATTATAAAATGAATGAGAAACACATTACTTTGCTATTTAAAACATATTATGCGTCTTTCTCAAAAATGACTGGTGAGGCCCGGCCTCAGTTGCCTCCTATGACGAGCCGCCACTGCTTTTAACCTGACCTGCAAGGGCCCATTATCGCTTTCAGAGGTCCCAGTCTGGCCTTCACAAGAGGACCCTCTGACGTCACGACAGCCATTCTCACTTTCAAAGGGCTTTCAGGCACGTAGCCAGGATTTCGTGAAGGGGGAGGGGCGCCTAGAAAGGGCCCTTTCCCGAGAGTTGAAAGGGCCCCTAACCCCTTTCCGAGCGATGAAAGTGGGAGAGCTTGCCCTTCCCAAGCGTTGGTGGGGCCAGATGAAAAGATAAGGATAGATTATGCACTATGGCAGAAATGATATGGGCCATACCAACTTTTAGGAGCTGGAGTTAGCAAACTGACATCAACTTTGGAACCAGCGGCAACTATTTTGAATCAGCCATACCAACTTTCCCTTAAAGGGAGTGTGCCTACTCTTTTGAAATGTCAAATAGATTTTTCTTGCGGTAAGAAGCTATTGGTTTGATCATAGCTTACGATAATATTCACGTATGGAGCCCCTTTAGTTGATTTTTTTTTCAAAACTCAAAAAACTATCGTCACTATAAACAGAGTAACGAAGATGTTGCCTATAATGGCGCACCAAAGACGATAAGTCTTGTCTTGTCTTGAAGGGTATATGCATTCTCTTAAATGAGTCGCATTGCGTATGGTGTGAATCTCTAAAAAGCTATCGTGCGCTTAAAAGTGTGGTTAAAACAGTACTAAAGAGAACTATTTTGCCCAAAGGGAAGTAGCAAAATAGCGCATAAATACGCCGAGAGACTGCACGATTTTTTTAGTCGCATATAATATATATATATTTTTTTGCACCACGGAGCGGCACAAAAATTTATTCCCCGGGCAACTGCATTCTTACTATAAAAAGGCCCAGGGGCCCTTCAGATCGTCTAGGGGCCTCTCCGACCTTTTCAACGCCCTTCCGACTTGATCAGGGGCTCAGCTGGGATCTGTGAAAAGACATGATGTGGAGCAGGCACGTAGCCAGGATTTCGTCCGGGGTCGGCGCCTCAAAAGGGTCTCTACCAAGCACGTAGTCAGGATTTCGCCCATGGAGGAGGGGGGGGGGGGCTCGAGAGGGGCTATTCCCGAGCGTTAAAAGGGCCAGTAGACACGGATAAAAAAGGTTGCTCCTCACTACTCCGTGAGGAGCCCATGCATGTTATGGGCCTTTGCCCACCCAGGGTCCTTTCTGACTGTTTCAGGGGACCCTCGTGACCTGCCACAGGGATCCCTTTTAACTTCTCAGGCCTCTGGTTGCTAAGGGTCCTTACAGCCGCTCAAGGGGCCCTTTCGACCTGTAAGGAACTGAGCTGGCTTGTTTTTGCCCTACGAACATGCTCAGGGCCCCTTCGACCTGCCCAGGGGCCCCTTCAATCTGCCCAGGGCCCTCCGTGCTGGCTAGGGGCTCATTCGACGTGTTCAGGAGGCCCTCTAACCCGCTCAGGGGCCCTTTCGACTCCCATTGGCCTTCGACTGCCTAGGGGCCCATACGACCTGCCCAGTGTCCTCCGACCTTCCCAGGGCCCTCTGTGCTGATAGGGGCCCATTCGATGTGTTCACGGGCCCTTTGACCCGCTCACTGGGGCCCTTTGGGCTTGGTTCCGGGGCCCCTCTGACAAGCAATAGGGCTCTTAGTTGAACGTCCAAGGGCCTTGGTTTTTCAGAGAGGGCCTGATGGCCCTAAAGAACCACCGAAGTGTCTTAACTCTTCAAAAGATCACGCTCGCGAGGATTAATCCATGATACCGCCTTCGCGTGGTACATGGATATCCGCCAGGCCTCCGGGGGGGGGGGCGCCTCCGCCCCCCCTTGGCTACGTGCCTGATGTGGAGTGGGTGATCCGTGATATAGATAGGCATAGACAAAGAGGGCTTACTCTACAATACAAATATTAAAATCGGAGCTTTGGGGTGTTACCGAATGCCGTTTAACCGCTGACGAAGACTGTTGCAGTGTTGCAAATGCAATCAATATACCCTAAAGCTTCGATTTTATTTTATTGTGGAGTACCAAGTCCTCTTTGTATTTAATCTTCGCCCGAGATCTTTACGTGCTTTGGGCCCTTCCGGACTGACCAGGGACCCCTCGGACATTCCAAGAAGCACCTCTTGTGTGTCAAGGGGCACATTCGGCCTGTTCAGAGGTCCCTTCGATCTGGCCAGGGAATGAGCTGGCTGCTTTGTCGCCCTGCCGACATGCTCAAGGGGCCCTCCGACCTGCCCTGGGGCCCCTTCGTACTGGCTAGAGGCCAATTTGTTACGTTCAGGGTCCCTTCTTACCCACCCAGGGGTCCTTTCGGTCTGGTTAGCGGCCCCTCCAATCTGCACAAGGGCCCTTTGAGCCTGCTATGGGCCTCTGGTCTGCCCAGGGGCCCTCCAGCCTTTTAAGGGACCGTTCTGACCTAGCAAGGAACTGCGCTGGCTGCTTTGTCACCTTGCCAACATGCTCAGAGGGCCTTCCGACCTGCCCAAGGGCCCTCTGTGCTGGCTAGGGGCCCATCCGACGTGTTCAGGGATCCTTCTGCAGTGTCCCAAGATTCCACTTTGTCTCGGGTGTCAGAGTGGAAAATTTTAGCCCAAAAAAGACTATGAGACTGGATAATTATGCAGAAAATGATACATTGAATACTGTTTTGAATATGAAAAGCAGTAGTTTTCATTGAAATAATATGTTTTTAGTTAATATCTATTCATATCAGAATCAATATGACAACTCATAATTAGGGAGTGAAAAATTCGCTCCTAAAATTGAGAATGAGATGGGAAAATGATTCACAGTTGGGTGTCATCTCTCGCACAAATCGACAAATTTTGGGACACTGTCTTTCAGTCCCGCTCAGGGGCCCTTTCGGTCTGGGCAGGGGCCGCTCTGACCTGCACATGGGCTTTTTGAACTTCCAAGGGCCCTTCAGTCTGCTCAGGGGCCCTTCTGACCTGGCAAGGGACTGCGCTGACTGCTTTGTCGCCTTGCCGACATGTTCAGAGGGCCCTCCGACCTGTCCAGGGGCCCCTCTGTGCTGGCTATGGCCAATTCGACGTGTTCAGGGGTCCCTCTGACCTGCACAGAGGCCCTTTCAACTTTCCAGGGGCCCTCCAGCATTCACAAGGGCTGCTTCGAGCTCCATAGGGCCCACTCCAAGCTCCAGAGGACCCACGTTGGTCTCGGAGACAGCGTTGGATTTCTGGCCGCTTTCTGGTCCCGGTACTTTGCTCTCTTCAATGAGTTACCCTCACAGTTCTCGCCTCACCCCCCCTCACTCTGCTTCCGCTCCTGCTCCCCCCGCCTCGGCCCCCCCCCCGTCGGCGCTCCAGCCCTTCGGTCAACTATCCCCGGTCCATGGCGGGGCCGCCGCATCCGTGGAGTGGCAAACTGTGTGCACAACTGAGTTATATCTGGACTCTAATATACTATATTATTAATTATAAATCAATAAATCAAAGGAAATAAGTAACGTCCACGCTAAATATTACCCTCTAGTAATTCTGTAGTCCAGAATATTACTATTCTGGAGTTCAAGAATATAACTCATTTGTGAACAAAGTTTGCACTCAACTGATTGTTTACTTCGGCAGCGTTCGCTGAAACCCGAAAGGCTGAGCCCGAAACGGGAGTAACTCAACCTGAAGCAGAGCAACAATACCGGGCCAGAAACACGGCCAGAATCCAACACTGCCTCGGGAGGATCGCTTTAAGCCTTTAGGGGCCATTCTGGCATCCAGTTGGGCTCCTCTGGCTTCCAGAAGACCCTCTCTGACCTCAAAAGGGCCTATTCTGACCTGGAGCCCAGGTGGGCCCTTCGGGTGAATGGTGGGCCCACCAGTCACTTTGGGGGTATACATGTTGGCCCCCCTCATGGTCCTTTGGGGGGCATGGCCTACGTGCCCCCTGCGACCACCACTGAGCAGGGGCGTCCCCACCGCAGGGTGGAGAGGGGAGGGCTCCCAGGATCGCTGCGGCCTGAGTCCAGCCCGTCGGATTCCCAGGATTTTACCATTAGCCCCATAGGACTGCTTCCAACCCAAACCCCTTGCTGCTCCCCCATTCAAAATATGAAGACGCCACTGATGCGTGGCGAATCCAGGATTCGGTCAAGGAGGGGTCCACGTATCGTAGCGTAGCGAAGTGGGCCCCCACAGGCTTTAGTGGGTCCCCTCAAGCCTTGGTGGGCCTTTTTGACCTTGCAGACAAATGTAGGCTAGAATTAGCCCCTTTAGTGCAAAATATGTTTCATATGCCCAAATGCGCCTCCACAAACCAGAATCGGGCCTCTTCAAGCCAGAATGGGCATGCTGAAGATAAAATGGACCCCCTATAATTCAGACAGAGCCCTCTGCAGAGGTCAGAGTGGGCCCTCTATAATTCAGACTGAGACCTCTAGAGGTCATAGTTGGCCCTCTATAATTCAGACTGGGCCCCCTGCAGAGGTCACAGTGGGCAAATTTACTGCGACTTGTTTGAAAACGGAGTAAAACTCGTTTAGAATCACTTTGATCGGCTATGGGCCCCATTGGGCTATTGGCCCCTTCTGGGCTCAAGGGGGGAGGACATAGCGCCCCTCTGGATCCGCCACAGCACTGATGTTCATACACGCACACAACATGGGCGTCGCTACCAAGGATGGGGGAGGAGGCACCCCCCAGGAACGCTCCGACCCCTAGATTAGCAGGAGTTCAACGTTAACCCTATAAGAGTGGGAGGGCCTGGCCGTCCCTGGCCGACCCTTTACTCCTAATGTGGAGACGCTACTGTACAGGGACTACGCGTATGCGACATTCACACGGAACTGGGGCAAAAAGGCATTACAATTACCTGTAACAACCAAACTAAGATGCTTCTACGCTCTTGGCTTACCAAAGTGCAATATGAACTTGTACAAATTAGTATTCAGTCGAGAAAGTAGGTATTTGTCTATTCATCGATGTGTTTGCCACAATGTCAACAGCACAGCACACAACATACTATTGGAGGATAAATCAATTGATACACAAATTTAGCCAGCTAGGGAAACAAAGAGACATATGGTAAAGCAAACAACCTTGATAAACACACCAAAACATAGTAATATTTTACACTTCCTGAGACGAGTTCCATACAGTCATCTTCAAGCAGCAGTAACTTAGCAACCAATAAACTAAAAAAGATACGAAGTCTTCATTAAAAATACCGCCACAACGTAAAAGCTTAGCAAATTGTCGCAAAGGGAGCCCAGTTTCACAATAAATACTTTGCTTACGAATTCCGGAGCCTCATCATAAAATATAAAATACACTTCAAACAAAGTATAATTAAATCGTCCCTGACTACCGTGTTTGACAGTTCTTGGAATTCAATACCAGTTCTGTTTGCAGCCACGCCTCTAGCCGTACGCATATATACCCGCTTCACATACAAGCGGAGCACAATGGCTCCGAAACACATAGAGGTTACCCAAATCAATACAACGATAGGACAACACAGACATACTTCCTCATCACGTAACGGACTCGAGCGGGACACACATTTCCCTTTCATAAGCTTAAAAGTAACGTAACCACATTGGCATAATATTGCTGTAACAAATAAACAGTTGCCATCGCGGCTATCTCAATGCCGTTACTGTGCATACTCATGAAGCCATTCCAAAAGAACTCGTTTTCAGGAGAACGTTATCCAATAAAGTGGTACCTTAAAAGCTTCTGGACAAGCTGAGGTATTTGAAAATGTTAATCGTTAGTACGACCGGCAGCATCTCCATCCGAAGCCATCAGCTTACTCTGGTTAGATTAATCCACCGGGATCACAGGAAACAAAAAGAGACCTGCTAGAGCCACAAACTCCAACTGCCAGCAGGGATCACAGCAAACAAAGGACCTGCTAGAGCCACCAACTCCAACTGCCAGCAGGGGAATCGGGTATAAAGTGGGGAGCACTACAATGCTACAGCTGCTATAATTCAGTTACTACGATAAAAACCCGCAACTCTGCAGAAGACGAGTCCATTACAGGAACCGTCTCAAAAATATTGATGTTGCTTACATTAGCGTGGTGACAGAAAAATGGCCTCAGAAGCTGGGATTTGTATCCCATAACATCTTGAACCTGATATATCACCATTTAAGAGTGTTTGGGACCAATACAAAGGTCGGGGTTGTCTGTTCCTGATCATACATATCTCGCTGGAGTGCTCGCCTACGTATACTTCGAAGTTAGCTATTCTACTCTTATCTCAAGAAGCTCGTAACAAAAAACAAACAAAACAAAAATAAAGCAGATCGAAGGCAAACCAGATTAAAAATGACTAGCAAATACTGTAATTGCATACATCTCAAAATTAGAGAAAACGTATAACTTAAAAACTATCAAGAGTTTCAGAAAATGACCACGTTCTACAATTGCACAGTCCAAACACCTTGAGATGGAACCTCAAAGCAATGTCCTGTGTATGCGAGAACATTTCAGAGTCCTCTGGTCAACAGATGACCATAACCACCATAATGCACAACATCACGAACAAACGGCAGCCAAACCAGTCTCCACCACTGGACACCACAGGACCACTGCACGGCACAGGATACACGGGCCGTGCTGCAGAACCAGTCTCCACCACAGGACCACTGCACGGCACGGGAAACACGGGCCGTGCTGCAGAACCCAGTCTCCACCACAGGGAACCCACTTTGCACGAGCCACGGGAAACACGGGCCGTGCTGCAGAACCAGTCTCCACCACAGGACCACTGCACGGCACGGGATACACGGGCCGTGCTGCAGAGCCAGTCTCCACCACTGGACACCACGGGATCACTGCACGGGAAACACGGGCCGTGCTGCAGAGCCAGTCTCCACCACTGGACACCACGGGACCACTGCACGGGATACACGGGACTCTGGGAGGTCAGGGAGGGGAGGATAACTCGCCGGACACAGCACATGTCCCCTCAGGAGATTCTCAGACGACAGAGACGGACAGCCAGACAGACAGTCAGTCGACAGAGACCACAGACAGACAGACGGTCAGTCGACAGAGACCACAGGCAGACAGACGGTCAGTCGACAGAGACCACAGGCAGGTGCCACCCAGGCTGGTGCATACGCCGCACTTCAGAGAAAAACGCCTAACAAGTGAGTGTGACATGTGTGTGAGAGAGAAAACCACGAGATCGAACACATTTCCGACACGTTTCTTCCGGTATCAATTTCCGCGTATTACCTGCCAGCAGACAGCGGTGGCCGGCAGACCTATAGGCCGCGCCGTAACTGACCCTGTCTCAGCTTCTGACCATCAGCAGCGCACAGCCGGCGCACAGCAGCAGCAGCAGCAGGCGCAGCAGTAGCAGCGTGGCGCCCAGCAGCACTGCCGCCTGGTACACCGCCTGTAGCTGGGCGGCCCGCTGCTGCCGCCGGCCGGCCCCGCCCAGTCCCAGCGGTCGCAGTCCGGCACAGACCCCGCACCGGCGCAGTCCTGCCGCCGTCACCGCCAGCCGGGACCGGGGACCACGCAGCAGGTGCCGCACCGCGCCGCGCACCAGCGGCCGCGCCGCCGCCACCGCCGCCCCGTAGACCAGGCTGTGGCCGGGCAGGGGCGGCGCGGCGGCCGGCTCACAGCAGTCGCCGAGCCGCGGCCGCTGGGTGAGCCGCGTCAGATCGCCGCGGATCAGCCGCAGCAGCCGGCCCGACAACAGGTCCCAGCGCTCACTGGACTGGCGCCGGTACACCACACGCTGCTGCTTCTGCCCCTGCTGCTGCTGCTTCATCTGCTGCTGTTTCTGCTCGTCCGTCAGGTTAGCGGCGCCGGCGGGCGGCGGGTGGGCCGGCTGCCGGCGCAGCTTGTCGTCGTCACAGTCGGGCCAGTCGGCTGACGGCCACTGGTCGGCCACCACCGCTGGATGGACGGGCAGCGGTCGGCGCAGCTGGCGGCGGCGGGCCAGCCGTCCACCGAGCCGCGCCGTACACAGCCGCACCCGACTCCTGCGTCTGAGAGTCCCGCAGCTGCAGAGCAGCGGCCGGCCGGCCGGGGCACACAACAGCACCCGCACCGGGGCCCGGCCGCTAGCCGAGCACTCTACTTGGGCACCAGGCCACGAGACTGAGGAAAGAGACGTGCTGAGTCCGGCGACCGGCCGGGGGGCCGCTTCCGAGACGGCTGTGACCTGCCGACCGACACGAGACGTGTGGTGTCAGCGGAGAGACAGCGACACACACTGGCACACGTCTAACGCAGTGACCGGCAGCGCGCTTAGTGCGAGCGCATGGAAACTCGTAAATGTGACTGAACTGTACTGAGCCAACTCTCTAGAATCACAACTGGCCCACCACCTGCTGTGCCACACATCAGAGCTGCCAGCTCCCCCTGTCTCTCATGCTAACCCTCCTCTGCTTCAGTCACCTCCCCTGCTGTAACTCACGCTGCCGGCGGTTTCCTGGAGGCCTTGAGCAGGAACCTGTCAGAGCGGAGCGGTGCAGCGGCGTCCACGCTGATGACGCTGTCAGTGGGGGTGAGCGCCTTCTGCAGGGCGGCCGCCATCCGCGGCGCCACCGACGGGCCTTGGTAGTCCCGCGTGGTGCGCGACGGAAGGTCCAGCTCCAGACACATGATGTTCTCACCCTGATACAGACAGGCACATGTGACATGATGTTCTCACCCTGATAAACAGATTACAGACAGACACATGTGTTCTCAACCTGATACAGACAGACACATTATGTTCTCACCCTGACACAGACAGACACATGATGTTCTCACCCTGACACAGAGCGACAGACGGAGATGGAGAGGGCATGGTTACCGTCTAAATTGTATCTGGCACCAAATATAAATATGTTTATCGTAGGAATAGAGAAAAAGACCATTCACGCTTGGCATTAGAACGTAACACTAAGCATTACAAATGTCAACAGTCCACAATAAGCAATGTGCGTGTTCAATCACCAAGGCTTCCCTCCAACGCATAACAAGTAAATTGATCCCTCTCAGTCATCACAAAACAACTTGGAACGTCGACTAGACTGACTACCAGCCCCCCGTCCCCTCCCCTGCTCCCATTACCCCGGCCAGGACTCGCACCTTGAACCTGGTGCCGCCGTCGGCGGCTCCGGCCCGCTTGGCGTACTCAGAGACAGGGCGGCGACCTCCGCTGGCGCTGACCGGGCGGCCGCCCAGGGCGGGGGCGGCGCGGGCGGCCAGCCGCCACCCGTCCCCCTCCTCCTCCTCCGCAAACTCCACCCGGGCCAGCAGTGCCTTCAGCTGGTCCGGCGGCACGAAGTTGTCGATGATGACCGTCTTCAACTTCAGCTCTCTGCGAACGGAGCACGACTCAATAAGGCTTAGTGTTCTATGAGCAGGAGACGGCAGACTTCGTGACGCGTAAGGTGGCTTTAAGGGACAACAATCAGAACTCTATGTAAACAAAAAACATCTTCATTACAGCATCAGCTCCTAACTTACCTGCGCAGGGCCACGCCGGTCTCCTCGAGTTCGCGGCGCTCCTGGTGGAACTCATCGGTGTTGTCCGAGATGTCCCGCTTCGCCGTCTGCAGCTTGCTGAAGAGCTTCTTCAGCTTCTTGGTCTTGACGTCCACCTCCTGCTGCAGGGACTGGTAGGTCTGCTGCATGTCCAGCCGGGTTCCCTCCTGATCCTCGATCCGCTGCAGCACCTCCCGCTCCTTCGTCTGAGGAGAGACACAGTGCAGTGTTAGTCGCAGGGTGATAGAGGGTTAGCACCTGATCTGGGAGCTGCAGCACCTCCCGCTCCTTCGTCTGAGGAGAGACACGGTGCAGTGTTAGTCCCAGGGTGAAGAGGGTTAGCACCTGATCTGGGAAGCTGCAGCACCTCCGCTCCCTTCGTCTGAGGAGAGACATCAGTGCAGTGTTAGTCCCAGGGTGATAGAGGGTTAGCACCTGATTCTGGGAAGCTGCAGACCTCCCGCTCCTTCGTCTGAGGAGAGACACAGTGCAGTGGTTAGTCCCAGGGTGATAGAGGGTTAGCACCTGATTGGGAGCTGCAGGCACCTCCGCTCCTTCGTCTGAGGAAGAGAACACAGTGACAGTGTTAGTCCCAGGGTGATAGAGGTTTAGCCCTGATCTGGGGCTGCAGCATCACCTCCCGCTCCTTCGTCTGAGGAGAGACACAGTGCAGTGTTAGTCCCAGGGTGATAGAGGGTTAGTCAGGCCCATCATCGACGGATGCGAGGCTCAAGGCAGCTCAGTCAATTCAGTGCGGCCTATTCCTCCTAGCCTACCGCATGGTACCCAACGCTCACCTTTTGTTCGATAATCTTCTGCCTGCTGAGGTCCAGCTGCCTCTGCTGCTTGTTGGTGCGGTCTGCGATGTTTTTCCCGCCGGAGAGCAGTTTGGATTCCATGTCTCTGATCTGGGAGCTGAGCTGCTCGCGCGCCAGCCGCTCCTGCTCCAGCAGCTGCTCCTTCTCACGCATCTCACGCAGCAGCCGCTCCTTGTCCTGGAAACAGAGGGTGGGGAGGTCAGCGGCCACGGGATAACGAGGGTGGCTTATCCTGGGGACATGAATGGAGGGACAGGGTGATACGAGCTCCTTGTCCTGGGAACAGAGGGTGGGGAGGTCAGCGGCCACGGGATAACGAGGGTGGCTTATCCTGGGGACATGATGGAGGACAAGGGTGATACGAGCTCCTTGGTACCTGAAACAGAGGGGTGGGGAGGTCAGCGGCCACGGGATACGAGGGTGCCTTATCCTGGAGACTGAGTGGAGGGGACAGGTGATACGAAGCTCCTTGTCCTGGGAACAGAGGGTGGGGAAGGTCACGGCCACGGGATAACGAAAGGTGGCTTATCCTGGGACAATGAGTTGGAGGGACAGGGTGATACGAGCTCCTTGTCCTGAAACAGAGGGTGGTGAGGTCAGCGGCCACGGATAAACGAGGGTCCTTATCCTGGAGACATGATGGAGGAGCAGGGTGATAACGAGCTCCTTATCCTGGAAACAGAGGGTGGGGAAGGTCAGCGGCCACGGGATAACGAGGGTGGCCTTATCCTGGGGACATGAAGTGGAAGGGACAGGGTGATACCGAGCTCCTATCTTGGGAACAGGAGGGGGATCAGGACATCAGGGACCGAGGCACGCTTTCGACTAACGCAAGAGTCCAGGCAGGTGTACTGACTCATGACAAGGGCCAATGTGGGGAATACTGCTTCGTGATAACAATGCAAATGGGGGAACACGCATGAAGACTTCGACTTCCAGCTAGATGGCACAGCATTTTATGTTAGTCGTATCGATATGCATCTGGATCAGCTCTAACCAGCTGTTGACTTTGTGCCACCATATTTATCTCTGACGCCGGCTGGTCTAGCCTGACCCTCTGCCAGCCCACTGACGCTGGTCAGACTATGTATAGCTTATGCAGCAACAAGCCATCCTATTTCTGACGGTGCGTCAGACTGTATTATTATCCGTTGGCGGGCGTCCGAGCCAGGTCCGAGCCAAAGCAGCTGAGAGCCAGGCGGACCGGGACGTTTGACGTCACACAACAGAGTAAACCGTCAACTGAGCGGTACCTCTGGCGCCGGGCAGCCGCCACCTCCCCGGTCTCTGCTCCCTCTCATCGAGAGACGAGCACTACCCCGGTCTCCGCCCCCTGAAGGGATGGGCACCGTCCCTCTGAAGGGACGGGCACCACCCCGGTCTCCGCCCCCTGATAGGACGGGCACCGCACCGGTCTCCACCCCTGAAGGGACGGGCACCGCCCCGGTCTCTGCCCCTGAAGGGACGAGCACTATCCGGTCTCCGCCCCCCCCCCCCACCGCGAAGGGATGAGCACCGGCCCCGGTCTCGCCGACTTCTGAAGGGATCGGGCAGCGCCCCGAATCTTGCCAAACGCGCTCATGAAGAGAAGAGAACAGTCCAGTGTTTCCGCCCCTGAAGGGACGGGCTCCGCCCGGTCTCTGCCCCCTGAAGGGACGGGCACCACCGCGGTCTCCGCGCCCTGAAGGGACGGGCGCCGCCCCTGTCTCCGCGCCCTGAAGGGACGGGCGCCGCCCCAGTCTCTCCGCCGCCCACCTCTGCGATGATGGTCTGGTCTCCGACGATGGCGGCTCTCTCCTGCTCCAGCTGCTGCCGGAGATACTCCTCAGGAGACACAGCCATCTCCGTCTCCTCCGTCTCTGGCGCCGCTGCCGGTCCGCCCGTCGCCGCCGACCCCGACCGGTGCTTCCTCCGGGAGCCGGAGCCGGAGCCGGAGCCGGAGCCGGAGCCGGAGCCGGAGCCGGAGCCAGAGCCGGAGCCAGAGCGGGTCTCCAGCTGAGCCTGGCAGGAGGGAGCGGGGCATAGCGTCAGGCATGGTGCAAACCAGTGGTGGGCTAGGGACACTAGGAGTGAAAAGATAACGACTGTGAAGATCAGTTTACCTTTGGCCGGGTTAACGGGCATTTACTGGGCGGCGGGGGGGGGGGGCGTTTAACGCCCCCAGGCGAACGTTCGCAATAACTCAAAAACGATTAGCGTGATGTCACGCTATCAACGTGAAACTTCAGCTACCTTCTTCTACAATATACATCAATGTGTCGTCTTCTGTGCAAAAATAAAGCAATTTCATGCATACATTTGTGAGATATAGCGAATTTAGTGACGTCAAGACACACGATTTTGACACAAAAATCGGCTTAACTTTAACAGACCGTATAAAGACCATATATTAAGCAAAATACAACCCAAAAACTGAAGAAGATAGCAAATGTCAAGGGCTACAAAATGACTATCTCAGATTTATGCAATTTTAGTTTTTAACCTCTACAATTTCAAAAAACATGTTATTGGGAAAAATGATCACAAAATCGAAATTTGCGAGCATATTGAGAAAACAAAAACGGGATGTATGTCGAATAACCATATGCAAACGACTGGCATACCAAATTTCACAATAATATCATTTTTGACCGAGTGATGACATCTAGCGATGGCATCTTTGAGCGTCGTTGGGATTGAAAGTGAGGCACCCCTGGTCACCTGTTAATGGGTGGACTTATACAAAATATTATGATGATGATGATGATTTGGGCTTAAAGGGAATGTTTCACATTAACATAAGATTTGAGTTGAGATGGCCAAGTTGTTTGAATTCCATTGAAACTAAGTATTGTAGAAGTTAAAACACCCACAGAGGTCTAATCGAAAGTAAATTTGAAGTTTGGTTTTGACATCTTGTCAAAAAACAAGGTCCCTAGTGTATAGGGGTAGCCATCTTATAAGCCGATGTCCGTATCCTTTTTATCAAATGTTTGATGAAGTAGACTTGTTTTAACATTTGGCTATACCTTAGCCATAACACTAGTCAACATATTCCTAAGCGTGGTAGGTTTTTTTCCTATTTCCAAAAACATCCTTATATGAGTCATCAGCCCAAATACTAAAACTTAGTTTCACTCCGAAATTGAGCACTGTTTGTGAGAAACAAATGTCAGAATCGTTTTCGGCAGCAATTACTTCATATTTTGCACCACAAGCGGCGTACATTGGACAACTTTCAAAGAAGTGAAACATTCCCTTTAAGGGCGCCTCAAATCAATGGTTATGTGGCGCCCATACAAAATATTAAGTGCTGGAGTGGTAACTCATGACAGATTTTGAAATTGCAGTTTTTTACTTTTATTGAGAAGGTACAGACAAATAAATGACAGCAATGTATTTCAGGAACAAAACTGGTCCAGAAACATGTTTTTTATTTAGAGTTATCAGTTTTAAATTTTGTGACCTTACTTTGACCGAAGCTTGACAATTACTTCATGTACTTTGACCTTAGTCTGGTGATAACATGTGTATCACTATCGAATTCTAAGACGAGTAAAATGATCCATGAAACATGACGTGTCGCATGACTTCCGTATATATTGTGTGTATAGTCACCTTTTGTGATCTGGCATTTCCTTTGATCTTTGCCAACAATCTCACTTTCGATCATGCGGGATGTGTATCATACCTTTGAGAGCACTTGATGATGATGATGATTTGGGCTTTGAGGCGCCGCAACTACTTGGGTTATGTGGCGCCCATTTGAGATAACTTTGGGTGATCATTGTCGCAATCGAAAGCTTCGGATGGAAAGTATGGTCCATAAACTAAAATACCTCGATTTTGACCTTTGACCTGACATGTCACCTCAATTTGACATTTTCGAGCATGCTTTAGATTTCTCTCATTGAGCGCTTTCGAATGCTGCCTTGCGCGTCTCGCTGCGATCATTGCTCGGAAAGATAACCAGGGGGGGAGGGCGTTGTGAACAAGCCCATCCACAGGTGACTCTCAGATGGTGTTCAGATCAGACCCAGTCAATACCGGGTTAAGACACAAACTATCCAGTCAGGTTTGCCATAGTTGCCATGCTGGGCAGGAGTATCCCCTCCCTGTCAGTTACCATACAAACACCAGCCTCCTGACTGATTCAGCCAGTGTCGAATCAATACCACCGAAGGTCAGTGGTGTCACAGACAATAATCCTCTACAGCTCACTCTCCGTCTGATGAATCAGTCGTCTGGCCACCTTACGATGGACAATACCCGATCCCATTAGGCAAATTGATTATTGTCCAGGAACATTAAATGTTCTCACATAACCAACATACACCCAGTCCATTCAGTAAGCTCATCAACACACCTTGAGTTTGCCGATTTCCTCCTGAAACTCCCGGAGCAGCGCGTCCTTGGGGTCTCGTTCAGCTCTTGGGGTTCGTTCTTAGAATGTTTTTTGGCCCCTCGGGTTGGCGTATGTACGGTCAGGAAGAGCTGGGGGGGGCCATTTGAGCCCACCATGGGTAACCAGTCAAGTCAATCGAAGGTAGTTTGCATATGGAGTTTATCTACGTGAGACGGGAGGCAGCATTGCCACGGCAGAGATGCGCTCCCATCCGAAGACAGTTTGCAAATCGAGTGCCTAGGTAAAGCGGGAAGGCGCATTGAGCGAGTGAGGGAATGTGTCTCGGCATCGAGGCAAGTTTCTACATCGGACGTTAGTGAAACGGCAGACGCATTGGACGCCCGAGTTTGCCGGGAGAGAATCGGTGTTTCTCAGGGAAGGTCAGTCACGAGTATGATTGTCGTAATTTGAGGACGACAGTGTACCACAAGAGTGTCAGCGGACCCATGTTGGCCAGCTGCATAACGAACAGTGGGAGGTGACGATTGCCATGGGAAATTCGTCATCGAGGCCAGTTCTGCCAAGTTTACGAGTTTAGTGAACGGGAGGGCATTGCACACTGGGATTCGTCATCGAACACAGGAGTGTCTTGTGCACGGGACGGGGAGATCTAGTGCGAGAGAGTAGTTCATAGGACATGAAACGGCGCAGAGAGGAGCTGATTTGACCGAGTGGCGCAATAGATTGTGCCTACGTCATCATGAGGCAGGGTTTATCTCAAGATCGCGTTAGTCTAGTCCTGAACCGGGAGGGCATTGGACACGAGTCTTGTGAGACAGAGGAAGGGGGTCAGTTCCACAGTGACGATCACAGCTCACAGGATCGCGAGCACGCAGTGGTTCGTCCGTAGCCCATAGATGTTGGCCGAGCCATGGTATATGGTTAGACTGCAGAGAGCCGGGGAGAAGTGGCAACCTGCCATGGTGAGCGAGTCTGGGGACGGGACGGGGTGTCCAGTTTCGTCACAGCAGTGTCCAAGAGAGGTAGTACCAGAAGAGAGGTTTGTCGCAAAACTCGAAAGCTCTCAATGTTGGTACACCAAGGAATGGGTCGACGCGCATGTTTAGACCCCCTGGGAAATTCGTCATCGAGACAGTTTCTGTCTAAACCAATCGAGTCACCACACGGGAGGGGCATATGCTGCGAGGACGGGGAACGAGTGTGCGTGTCACTCGTCGAGAGAGCTGTCAGCGACATGTTGTCCTATCGTATATGTGCTAACAGCTTCTGAGCTCGATTTTGGACTCAAGAAATCAGTGTGAGGGCGAGCGTTACCTGCCATGCGAACATTCCGTCATCGAGAGCGGAGAGTCTGGTGGCACGGAGACGGGGTGTCAGTCAATCACGAGTGTAGACAAGTGTCCACAAGTGTCAGCCGCCCATGGTTTGGCCTCATACGTAAGGATGAGTACCGCGGCGGTATACACCGGATCCTGCATGGGAAAATTACGCTCCATCGAAGGAGACAGAGTATCGTGGGGACGGGACGGGGTGTCAGTCACAGAGTGTCAGCACAGTGTCCACAGAGTGTCAGCCGGTCCCAGTTACAGCGTCATTGTGTACGGACGCTCCACAATGTCATCGCGCACTGCATATTCGTCCGAGACTGTCAGCCGTTAATTCAGCCCATCATCCACAAATGCTTACATATTGTTTAAGTAAGTTGAAATTCCGTCAAATCCATGGCATCAGGCATTACGATCTTCAGCCAACCCAATTCCAATTCTATGAAATGGATTGCGCCATGGGTCCAATGAACACAAAAACCGGACTCCCTCCGTATGAGGACAAATCCTGGGGTATGCCAGGTACCGGGGTCAGAGCCGTGACAGCTGTAAGGCCGGCCGGCCGCCGGTGAAATCGTTACCAGCTATATCGACTAGTGGGGCAGCGCGTAGACCTGAACACCGTGCGTGACACACACCCGGGTGTGACGGTCAGGAAATGACCAAACTGACACGGACAGTGTTGGATTTCTGGCCGTTTTCTGGTCCGGTGTTTTGCTCTCTTCAGTGAGTTACTCCCGTTTCAGCCTCAGCCTTTCGGGTCACGAGCGCTGCCGAAGTAAACACCAGTTGAGATGCAAACTTTGCTCACAAATGAGCTATATTCTGAACCACAGAATAGTAATGTTCTGGAGTACAGAATATATGACGATATATTTAGCGTGGTACGTACTTATTACTTGGAATTATGCATCATATTTCATCATCTAGGTAAATTCTGAGTCCAGAATATAACTCAGTTGTGTACAAAGTTTGCACCTCCACGAGGGAATGCGGTGGCACCATGACCCGGGGATTAGCTTGACTCGAAGGGCTGAGGCCGAAACGGGAGTAACTCATTGAAGAGAGCAAAGTACCGGGACCAGAAAGCGGCCAGAAATCCAGCGCTGGACACGGATGTCACTTCATTGTAATTAATGTTTTGATGCCACTTGTATGACATCAGTGACACAACATGACGTACAGAAAGCCGTAATGCAGCTGGTTGATGATTGGGCTTTAGGGCGCGCAACAAGTAGTTTTATATGGCGCATATAAAATTGCAGCTTGGTTACTTGCTTAATGAGCACAGTACACAGAGCGTAATTAGCCATAGAGGCTGCTGCTGCATACCTGCGCAGGAGTCGCGGCAGACTTCGGAAGTCCGCGGTACGGGGATGTGGGACGACTTGCGTCGACCAGGCGGAGATGACGTTAACCCACCAGCGCCCGACAGGCTGAGGTTGATCTTGGTGGCCTCCTTCAGACGCTCGCCCTGCGGTACCGAGCGAGTCGATCAGAGTCAGGGCGAGTCAAGATGAACACTGAAGACTCGCAGTAGGCCGCGGGCAGACAAAATACTGGCACATCAGAAACATATAAATCTATGCTATGCAAGAGTCTCGCAATAGGTAGTATCTAGAAGACTTTCAAGAAAAAATAAGAAGATACGAAGCCTTTCCATTATTACATGCTGGTGAATCTGGAGACATGATACACGACTTGCGCATCCCACGACAGACAATATCATGACCGGTGAGACCGGCCACCCGGCCTGAGCGGCGCTCCTGACCTGCCGTACCGTGGCGCCGGTCTTGGCCTGCCGCTCGCTGCCGGCCAGGTCCACCATGTTCAGCCTGCCTACTGCTCGATGTGCCCCCCCCCCGGCTCCGTACCGTGGCGCCGGTCTTGGCCTGCCGCTCGCTGCCGGCAGGTCAACTTTTTTGTTCAGCCTGCCGACTCTGATGTGCGCCCCCCGGCTCGTACCGTGGGCCGTCTTGGCCTGGTCGTCGCTGCGCCAGATCCACCATGTCAAGCCCCTGCCGATCTGAATGTGCCCACAGTTCGCCCATCGACCCCCCAGGCTCCGTACCGTGGCGCCGGCCGGTCTGGCTGACCGCTACTTGCCGGCCCCCAAGAGTCCACCATGTTCAGTGCGACTCTGATGTGCCCCCGCCCCCGCCGGGTGGGGCGCTCCGGGTACCCGTGGCGGGGCCGGTCTTGGGCCTGCCCGCTGCTGGGCTGCCGGCCAGGTCCACACAACCATGTTCAGCCTGCCGACTCTGATGTGCGCCTCTCCGTCTGTGCCTCGCTCACTGCACTCCACCGTGACCAGGAAAATGGCGTGAGAGCGAGAACTGTGCTCGTTCATGTTGGTCGACCTGTGGAGCACAGACGTGGGATGAGCTGGGGTGGACGCCACGGACAGAAAACGTCAGGCTAAACTAGCTTACGGTGAGCAATTATTGGTTAGTTTTATCATCGACTATGGATACTGCATACACATAATATGTTATCATACTTGTGTGCCTAGGGAACAAATTAGAAATTGACACTGTGAGATAAAACTGTCAAAGTACAGTAAGTTACAGGTAAGTAGCATGCGATAACGTTACGGCACGAGGCATAAGTAAAAGGCTGCTCGCAGGGCTGAACGCATACTTAAGCGTCACGAGGAATGAGTCGGGCGATATAACGACATTGATTCCGAATAATACATATGACGCGTAGCCATATGAAGTGATACATTTTTGTTCACATTAAAAACAACAATAAAACAAACCGGCACGCAGCTATTTCTCACCCGACACTTCTGTTCTTGTTTCCGAGTGACATGACGTGCTCAATCTTTGACGCCCTTGCAGACAAAGGAGGAGAGGTCCTTGACGTAGGTGCCCGTGTCGGGGCGCTCCTTCAGCTCGAGACGCTTCGTCTGGTCCTTGGACAGCAGGTCACTGCAGTAAGCCAGGCAGGGAGTCAGGGAGTCAGGGACAGGTGTCAGTACAACACCGACAGAGAAACCTCCCGGCGTCTGGCCGAAAACACCGTGGATAGACTGACAATTATTTAGTTGACGAGCGAACAATATAATCGGTAATCATCGGTATATCAGTCACCCAGACAGAGACATATAATGCCTGTTTTCTTTCTGAAGCATTGAAAAGGGAAATCATTTGGCAGAGACAAATGCATCATCAAAGAGGAGATAAAACAGGATATGCCTGGAAAAAGGGACACCTCTTTTCGACCGGCCGTGGCGTATGAAGTGAGCAGCAGCTGACAGCTGCTGTAGGAGCGCCCCGACACGGGCACCTACGTATACTGTCCACTGACCGGACTTCCTCCTGGTAGATCTCCAGGTAGGAGGCCCGCACCAGGTACTGGCAGTTCTCTGAGCGGCCGATGTGGCTGAAGATGTGCTCAAACGAGCTGGGGATGACACCGCGCTGCTCCGGGTCCTCCCGTACACCTGTCGGGAGGGAGGGCAGGAGGGGGGCAGTCAGCGGCGGGGGAGGGAGGGGGGGTCCAGCGGCCGGGGGGCGTCAGCGGCCGGGGGGGGCGTCAGAGGCCGGGGGAGGGAGGGGGCGTCAGCGGCGGGGTGGGAGGCGTCAGCGGCCGGAGGGGAGGGGGGGGGGGGGGCGTCAGCGGCGGGGGCGTCAGCGGCCCGGGAGGGAGGGGGCGTCAGCGCCGGGGTAGGGAGGGGTGGGGGGCATCAGCGGCCGGCCAGCAGCGGCAGCAGCTTGTGAAGCCAGCCGACGGAGACAGCGTGAAGTAGGCCACGACAAACCACCAGTAGTCAGGCGCAGCAACAGCAACAACACAGAACAGCGAGTACGTTAACTCAATACTTAGGCTGTAACTTGTCTCACTCGCAATGCTACAAAGTAAGGCGACAAATAAGATGCCGCCATTGGTAAGCTGTTCCTACATCTAACCGACCTTCCATGGTGTATGTTTTGCCTGTGCCGGTCTGTCCATAGGCGAAAATGGTGCCGTTAAACCCGGCCAGGACTGAGTCGACCAGAGAGCGGAACGTCTCATCATACAGCTCCGCCTGTTTAGAGCTGAAAACACAGGGAAATGTCAGACGTAAAAAGCAATGGAGTCTGGTTGTCTAAGGAGAGTAGTGCGCCCTGCCAATCCTGCCAGATTCTGCCAGATTCCAATCTGCCAGATGCGCCCTGCCAGATTGGAAACAATACCGCAATAAATTAACTTTCAACAATATCATAGCCATATTATTGTGATAACTAAAACCATGAAAATACGGACAGGGAGTAGCAGATGTTAGTTTAGCACCTAGCAAATGCAAGAAGGTAACCGACAAGTAACAGGAAATAATTGATTTTGAAACTAGCAACATATAACGTGGTTGACGGCTACTGTAACAAGCTCCGAATAATGATGCCGCATATACTTACAACTCAACTAATACGAACACTTACTTTTCATCATAGACAGCATCAAATGTAAATTCCCGGGGCGGATCATTTTCAGCCTTTGGGTTTCTCAGACGAATTTGGCCGCGTTTCGTATCAATATCAACGATCCTGAAACGGCAAAAAACCACCGTAAAAACAAGGCATCAGCTGAGTGCTGACCAGCTGACCATGTTTTTCGCTGCACCGTTGCTAAGTCGGCCAGTATTGACCACACTGCTATGCGGTGACATTGGAAAACAGCAGCGGCGAGCCGCGAGCCAGTCGGCCGAGACAACCGCTGTTTGATGACAAAAAACAAAACACGTAACAGCATTAAGTGGCACCTTAACGTGGCGGCAGCCCACACCCACGCCTGTAAATCACCGCGTGGCAGCGACCAATACCACGCCCAGCTGACTCATTATCCTGTCCACAGCGCGTGCCTCCCCCAGAACGGGGACAGCAAGTCGAGCGATGACTGGCCGCTGACTGACTCATACATTAATGGGACTGATTATGACCTGATGATGTAATGACCAGGGCATGTGTTCCAGGGAAACACAGCAAACTCCAAACCTCTCCAAGCCTCTACCACCAGCCCTTCTAGCCTCGACACTGCTCACTCATACTTCTCATATTCGTGTGCGATCTCTTTCTTGTTGAGCGGCCGGCAGCGGACCACCACCTTGACGGCCTCGGGTCGCTTCTCGGGCGTCCGGTCGGCGGCGGCGGAGCGGCTGCCCCGCGGCTGGCGGCACACAGACATAACACCGTATCAGCACGGCGATCGACCGAGACCGGATCGGCCTGCACCGGGACCGTCGCGCCGGCGGCCCCCGGCAACACACCACAGCAGGGCAACACCGCTGACCCGGGCGACCACACGTGTTCCGTGCTACGGTACCGTCTGTTCACACCAACACGCCCGGGTCAGCCGGTCCTCCACGGCAACACAACACGACCGTGTCAGCCGGTCCTCCATGGCAACACAACACGCCCGTCAGCCGGTCCTCCACGGCAACACAACACAACCCTCAGCCGGTCCTCCACGGCAACACAACACGCCCGTGTCAGTCAGTCCTCCACGGCAACACAACACGCCCGGGTCAGCCGGTACTCCACGGCAACACAACCCGCCCGTCAGCCGGTTCCTCCACGGCAACACAACACGACCGTCAGCCGGTCCTCCACGGTAACACAACACGACCGTCAGCCGGTCCTCCACGGCAACACAACACGCCCGTTAGCCGGTCCTCCACGACAACACAACACGACCGTCAGCCGGTCCTCCCACGGCAACACAACACCCGCCCGTCAGCCCGTCCTCCACGGCACACAACACGACGTCAGCCGGTCCCTCAACGGGCAAACACAAAACACGCCCGTCAGCTGGTCTCCACGCAACAAACACGCCGTACAGCCGGTCCTCCACGGCAAAACACAAACGCCCCGTCAGCCGGTCCTCCACGGCAACAACACGGCCCGGGTCGGCCGGTCTCCACGGAACACAACACGACCGTCAGCCTCCTCCAACGGCAACATAAACACGCCTGTCAGCCGGTCCTCCACGGCAAACACAAACCGACGCCCGGGTCGCGGTCCTCACAGGCAACACAAACACGACCCGGTCCAACCGGCCTCCACGGCAACACAACACGACCGTCAGCCGGTCCTCCACGGCAACACAACACGACCGTCAGTCGGTCCTCCACGGCAACACAACACGCCCGTCAGCCGGTCCTCCACGGTAACACAACACGACCGTGTCAGCCGGTCCTCAACAGCAACATAACATTCCTTATCAGGAAGACTGAGACAGAGCAAATACAACACGCCGTCAGCCGGGTCCTGCACGGCAACACAACCGAACACGTACCGTAGCCGGTTCCTCCACGGCAAAACACACGGACCGTCCAGCCGTCCTCCGCGGCACACCCAACACGCCCGTCAGCCGGTCCTCCACGGCAAAACACAACACGCGGCCGTCAGCCGGTCTCCACGGCAACACAACACGCCCTCAGCCGGTCCTCCACGGCAACACAACACGACCGTGTCAGCCGGTCCTCCATGGCAACACAACACGCCCGTCAGCCGGTCCTCCACGGCAACACAACACAACCCTCAGCCGGTCCTCCACGGCAACACAACACGCCCGTGTCAGTCAGTCCTCCACGGCAACACAACAAAAACGAACCCCCGTTTTTTTTTGGGTCAGCCCGGTCCTCACAGCAACATAACATTCCTTATCAGGAAGACTGAGACAGAGCAAATACAACTGAGCAGGGGGCAATACTGGTATATAATCAGAATGCAATGATGACAAAATAATGACAGAGCATGAATATATTTATTAACTCTTACCATGACTCACTGGATCCTCAGCTGTGTTTCCCATCCTGGAACCAGAAGACACCAAATATCAGACACTTTGCGCAGGAATGGTAGGCATGTACAGATTTAAAAGTTCATTTGTTTATCATGACATATAGCAGGGTGTCAGACTGAATCATTTTTGTCTGTTACGTGAAACATACCAATAAACAATTTTTAAATGTCGACCTTATTACATTCAATAAAGCCATAGTTTATATAAAAAGATAATGGATGCCAACTGCCATATAAGCAGTTAAAGGGATAAAGGGACTGTCCCACCTTAAAGGGAATATAGCACATTTAAACATTAGTTTTTTAACTAACTGAGATAGCCAGAATTGTCCGGGTGTGCTGAGAAAACCCCCAATATCACCCCCAATCCGAAATTTTATCCCTCCAAAGCGACCTAGTTGCTGAGTTTCAAACGCAAAAACCGTTGGTCATATGTGGTCAATATCTCAACGTCACAATCCCGTGACGTTTCGCATACGTCCATCAGTAGTTACTCCACTGTGATTGCCACCCCACTTCGCCTTTTGAACCAGTATTTCAGTTCCTTGCGTCCCGCCCCGACCGCCACGACGGTCGGTCCGGCCGCTCCGGCACACTAGTGGTTCACGTATGGTGCCCCCACGTCCCTAACCTGGCGCGAAGCGAGCGCCGGTCGAACCCCAGCCAGTCCGCGTTTCACGCCCTACCGGTGCAACCCATCGTGGCGGTGCCGGCCACAGCAGCCTGTCACTGGGCGGGCGCAAAGATTTGCCATTCGATCGCCTCCTTGTGACGAACCATTGACTCGCTTTGGTGAGCAAGACTTGGTGTGACGTCACATGTAAAACATATAACTATTTTTCAAATTACAACAAATTCCCTGACTTTTTTCGCAAAAATGAATGCCAGGACCGTAATCAAGGCATTCTTCTCCATCATTCACATACTTTTCCCAAGGTGCTTATATTTCCCATTTAACAATAGATTTGAGTTGAGATGGTCCATTTTGCGTGCTTGCATTCAAAATTATGTATGGTAATGAGTTAAAACAACCACTGAGGTCGGAATCACAGATAAGAAATTCGAGTTTGATTTTGCAAGTCTGTAACATCGCCAAGCCCCAATGTATTTGAATGGTGGCCCTGAGCCGATGTCGTAGTCTCTCTTTACTAAATGTTGATTACAGTCGACTTGATTGCCTTTGGCCATACATTAGTCATACACTAGTCCTACTTATGGCAGCGTGAAGGTTTTATTTTCCCAAAAAATTCCTTCATATGACGTCATCAGCCCAAATATTATAACTGTTTTTTTATGAAATTGAGCACTGTTTGTGAGAAACAAATGTCATAATCGTGTTCAGGCAGCATTCACTCCATATTTTGCACCACAAACGACGTACATTTGACGCATTTTTTGAAGGTGGGACAGTCCCTTTAAGCACAAGAAATGCTGGACCTTGAACTCCACATATACCACCACACCACAAGTAAAAAGATGGATAGTTTTAGAAGTTCCAAGAAATGAATGGTATGGCAGATCAAAATTATGAAAATGGTGGATGAAAATACATTCTGATCAAATTTATAATTATCAATTTTATGTTCACAGGAAATGTGAGTGATAAAATAAATATAATATACATTTAGTATTTACCATGACATAACACAAATCCAACCAACCAACACCCCAACCATTTACCTTAGGTTTCAACCTTTCATATTCAGGCAAAATAAAAACAAAATATCCTTAATTAATGATCATAGGCGATAAGTCAAGATAATGATTTTGATGCTCGACTTGTAATGTGAGCCCATTATACTATCATCCAATGGTACATTTCTAAACAAGCAATTTAAACCATCAGCATAAGATGCAGAAAACAAAAACAAATATTGAATAACTGCCTCCACAAAGTAATTTCATTTTCAGCATGCCTGATTCAATTACAATTTGTATAAATATTCCTCATTGGAATAGCATGAGCTGACTGCCAGACTAGAACATCCAGATCATTCACAGATTTACAGATCATTAGTTTGTTCAAACTCCAAACCATGCTATGCTGCCTCATAGTGGCCAAATTTGGAGATTATGCCTTTTCTGGATAACAACTTGATGCTGGTGTTATTCTTGCGAAAAGCTCACAGAGCACCTCAGGTAGATATAGGGTAATGGCAGACAGTCAAAATACCAAACTCCATGCAATCAGTGGTGTAGATCAGGGGTACCACCCTCACTTTTCATGCTATTGGTGATGTAAACAATACTGACACACTTAATTGCTAATAGCATAAAAGTCCAGTGTAAGGGCATGTCCAGGACTTTGATTTTTACCCTATGAAACCAATACCAGACTTCATGCTGTAACTTTAGTGTGTTAGTGTCATCTACACCAGGAGTGAAGTCACACAATTTCGAGTGGGAGGGGTCGTGCTGAGGATTGTTGTACCCTGAGGGCGGCTCGTCATAGGAGGCAACTGAGGCCGGCCTCACCTATTATGATAGGAATAATGTGCTTTGAAATATGCATTGGTTACCATAGACAACATATGCGTGAGTTTATTCCCATTCTGCACATCGCAGTGGATTTTATAATTATGACATACACCAAAGCTATCCGGCCTCTTCAGTCATCCATCCACCCGCCAGCCCACCGGTTCGTACGTTTACAATACTTCATGGACACTACGAGCCGACTGAGGCCTCGGCCGGTCTGCCGTCTCACCGCCTCCGCCGTTCAACCCAGCTTACTGAGGCAACAGCGGGCGAACGCATCTCCACCGACGATGCCGTGCGGGTACCGGGTAATGACAAGCGACATGAGGCCGGAATGTTTGTTCAAAGCGATATTACTCAGATTCTAGGAGTCGGTAGCGACGGCAAATCAAGTTTCATGAACTAGGGAACATGTAACTATATCGATCTGGCACATTTGTGCCCCGAAAGGCTATAAATATATTATTTATATTATGACTTTTACTATTGTGCGTCGCGGCCGGCAGGCGCGCGGCGGGCGGCCTGTTGGCCGAGAGTAGAGCGGCGACTTTTCAATTCCTTCAACCGTATGGCGATGTTGCTATCGAACTGCGGTGTTCTTTAGATAAGGCCTTACTATGGGATGTAACACATTTATCTAATACTTCGTGAGATATCAAATTAAATGTTGGCGTTATCGTTCCTTCGGGACGTGATGCTACATTAAATTGTCGCAGCTCTTCCCCCCGCCGCCCCCCCCCGGGGGGCAACTTGGGCCCCGTTTTCCCCTCGGCTCGGTGAGGCCGCCGATGAGCGGGCGCTCTAGAGGTTGGCGCAGCGTAAATGCGACCTGCTCGAATGGTTCTCAGACTATCGCATGCTGCCGTGACGACGCCAGCCCAGGCCGGTGGCGGGAGTCAGGCGGAGTCAAGGCCCTAATAACCAACGGGAGTCCTACCCGTTGCAACTTCTGAAACTTGGGCTTGGGCAAGGACGCGGGAACGCGGGGGGGAGGGCAGAGGGGGCAGACTGTCCCACCCAACATTGCCGGATTTTAATATTACGCCTATCGGCGTTGCATGGAAATAATCGACTTCAGAATACCTCCGGTCCCTTAAACTTTTGGACACTTCCGGCGCCCCTGGGCTTGGCCTCAGGTACTTGGTGACCACGAGCCCCACTGCATTTACTGAAAATGTTTCATGATGGGCGCAAAATAACCAAGCAGTAGTTGCGCCCTAAAACCCCAATCAACAAACAAACAACAAAAGAAAATGTTTATGGTGATTTAATTTTTCATTTTTGACCGACATCTAGGCGTTTTTCGAGAAAAAATATGGAATCAAAATTGAAGACGAGGTAAAAACACGCCGGAATAACATTATATTAGCGCTCTCGACAGTGCCGCAAGGTACAAAGAAGCATTTGCGTGCAAATTTACATGATTCTTTTTTTGTTTTCTTTTAATTTTGACCAATTTGTAGGCGTTTTTCGACAAAAAAATGACAAGAGATGAAGAAAGCACACTGAAATAAAATAACATGTTGGCGCCATCGCTAGTGTCCACAAGCAACTCGCAAGCTACAAACACGCATTTACATGCACATTTACGAGATGATTCTCATCATGTGCATTGTGCAATTTGGATCAATTGCTAAGTGTTTTTCGAGAACAAAAAAATATCAAAATTAAAGAAGGGGCACAAATTCCGGGTTTCTGAAAACAAATTTGGGTGTTTTTTCAATCATAAATATTTCCATTTTTCACCATTTTCCAGGCATATTTTTAAAGAAAATATTCAAGAGCAAATAAAAAAAAGACGCCAAAATTAAATATGTTATATACAAATTGGATTCCGAGATAACAGTTGTTAATACTTTTTCACCAAGTAAGTAAAGGGGTAAAAATGGGTGCTTTTTACCCATCTACGGGTGCAATTTGTATCTGTTGGGATCAAAACTACGCAAACACTTAGATCAAGTAGGAATATACGTGTTCTGAAAGTTTGGGAACGCTGGTGCCAACCGCTCGACCTGTAGGCGCCTAGACACACAGACAAATAGGCGTCTGGACAGACAGACAGAGAAATAGGCCGGCCAGTACTTTTTGTGGGAGACCCCCAGTGGAAATCTTCGAAGCTCATAAAAGCTACACTTTTCTTAATTGTACGATTTTCAAGTTTTATGACGTCATCATATTGGATGCTTTGCGCTTCGTGGCGTGTTTCCGGGCCGGGAATTTCACTCTTACAGATAACTCGACATAAGAAGGGCGAAAAACAAAAATGAGCATCGTGATTGCAATCGGAACTGTAATCACGAAGCGTATAACTCTGAAATTGCTGACGTCATAAAAATGGGCGCAAATTGACCTAAAGGTGTCGGTGCGCCCTTAAACCCCAATGAACAAACAAACTGATGTCATAAAAGCTTCCATGTGGGTTTAGATCGTTTAGTGTTGACGTTTACGGTGCTGGTGATATCCTAACAAATGTTCTGAGTTTTCACCAATTCAGTTCAACTATCCTTAAAATGGTTGAACAGCCCCAAATTCGTCTAGAAAGCAATTATAATTAGATGCCTACTTAGTTATACATTTCAAGCATTTAATCATCTAACAAGTACTTTCGACCTTCCACATTGATGTGATTATAGAAAAGTTGGGGGACGACGCCCCTCCTCGAAATAAGTTTATGGGCCTTGCCCTTGCCCCCCGGTTCCTGCGTCCATTGTATTCATATCTTTTTTGTTATCCTTCAGTTAACAAATGAAAGAGCCTGTTCAATCCTATCGGTATATGAAATTGGCGCATATGCTGCATTTGGAGTATGTCGCCGAATGAACAAGAATGCTTCTTAAAATGTATTTCGACCAGAAAATTAAGCCATTTCAGAACAAGACTTGAGCTAATCGTTTCTGGTATTTAATTTTGCCCCATACAGTGATGTAGACCTGGCATGTTTCCTCTTAAAATTAATAATGCCCTTCTAAGCTCTATCGAAAAAGCGAAGTCAGAAATATCAGTTACTAAGTCTGTCGTAAAAGTAGGTACGTAAAAGCTGAGTCGGCTGCTGTATTCGTTGATGATTTGCTGGCCATGCAGTGCTGGCCACAGTTGAATGCTAGTAGGAGATCCCGTGGTTAAATTTATCAGGATGGTTCTCCCATTCTTTCCCCAGTCTATACTTGAATGATTCTGCAGTGACCTGTCATTGGTATAAGCCAACAATCTCACTTGAGCTCATGCAAGATGTGTATTATACCGCTGAGAGCACTTTGGGTAAGCATGGTCGCAGTCGACGGCTTTTAATTGAAAGTAAGGCCCATACACTTGAAAATATTTCGATTTTGACCTTTGACCTGACCGTGACATTACACGTGGCCTCAATTTTAAGCATTTGAGTACACTTAAGATGCATATAATTGAGAGCTTTCGAATGCCGCTTTGCGCGTCTAGCTGCGATCATGCCCCCCCCCCCAGTCAATGGTGTTCGGCTAAAGACCCCAGTCAAGGGCTGGTTGAAGCTCGGTCCTAACCGCACCCGTCTCAAACGGACGTCCGCGCGACGCACGCGCCCGGACAGCGGCGCAAAAGCCATATTTGACGGCAAAAGTTTGTGCATTCCGTTTCCATCCCGTCCCCTCGTCCCGCGCGGGTGTGGGAGCCAGGCGGGTCAGCTGATTGCATCCGCCGGAAAGCGACCCTGTCAGGCACGGGCGGCGCCTGCGGATGGGTACCAACTACCAACTACCACTGAACTATATATAATGGGTACACTCGCATTCCTTGTATGAATGAAGTTGTTTTTGCGAACTGTCTCTTGTCCTTAAATTGACCATTCTTTGAAATGTTAGTTTTGAGCGAAATTACAAGCAAAAAGGATGAGGTCATATTAATATTTGACCTTAACTCAAGTATCTTTTAGAATCATCTCGTTTCACTATTTCGATTGCCACATGTTTCGTTCTGATCGGACAATTGTCGGGAGATAAGCAGGGGGTCGAAATCTGCTTTCTCCCAGCGGTCGCGTTTGGCTGCCGACCCAGCGACGGACGCTCTGACGGTAGTCCAAGTCGGAATAGATTTCCGATTTCCCTGCGCGGAGACGTGACGTCAGACGGCTCTTTGGCCGCCCAATGGTCCTAAACCGCAATCGTTAGAAATGTCTACTTGGGGTCGCCGAGGCAGTTTAAAGGGGACGAAGTGGGGTCCGGACGGGCTCGGGCGGCGTAAACAAGCCCGGCCGGACAGGAGGTGCGGTGAGGACCGGGACGGACGTGCGGTGGGGACCGGGACGGACGTGCGGTGGGGTCTGGGCTTAACACGCAGACACTGGCTTAAGCTGTGAGCACACCAAGAGGATGAGTCTTTTGAAGATTAAACGTGGTGAGTCGGCTGCTGTACTTAGTAACTGATGGACGTACTTACACGGACGCATAGGTTGCAATAGTCTCTTTCACGCTTTAAAGGGAGTGTGCCTACTCTCATTGGTCATGTGAAGTGGTTGACACTAGTCTGTAGAACATATTTTTCTGAATTTAGCCATATGCTTCATTTCCCCAGATTCACTTTAAGTTGCTGGGAGATATTTCATCGCCAATCACATACTGGAAGTATTTAATATCGATGGTCGCAGAAGGGCTTTTCGCTAACTAGAAGGCATTGCTCCTAAATTACAACGTAAGCATATTATTGTTAGTTGGCCAAGTAGAACACAACTCGTGAGCACTGCATAACAGCGCCGAACAAGATCCTTGATTCAGCTATAAACAACCATACATTGGCTCATAAAGTTGTTTTATTTTAGTGCCCATTATAGGTAACATCTTCGCTACTCTGTTTATAGTGACGATCGTTAATGAGTTTTGAAACAAAGCAAATTCAAAACAGAATATAAGCACAAATTCAACTAAAGGGGCTCCAGACGTGAATTTTATCGTAACCAATGATCAAACCATTGGCTTCTTACCGTAATAAAAATATATTTGACATTTCAAAAGAGTAGGCACACTCCCTTTAAGTCGTTCGGTGACTGGAAGCTATCCATGTTGTATGCATGTTGTTGTGTAGTCCTGGCGTCATGGACATTCTTATTACAGACGCCTGTGCTGGTTTTGCATGTTACATCAACACGCAGCTCGGAGTCATTGGCCGAGACTCATTGCGCTCGCTATCAATAGCCGAGTTGTGGCAGGCGACTCTGCAGCGGCGACTGAGTTATCTCGAAAACTACGCAACGTTGCGGCAAGCGAAAAACGGCATTAGATAGCTCGAGACGAGCTCTATCGAAAGTATGTCAGTCTTTTCTTAAATCAGGTCAAAATTGAGGTCACCAGTGGTCATCAAAGGTCACATTTCCGGTTTTAGGACTCTGCCCCAGAAACCCCCGAATATCTCGGAAACTATGATAATTAGGAACAAATGGTTAAAAAAAGCAATCGAAAGCTCTTGAAAAATCAATTAACGTTTTGTCCTAAGATTTTAGATAAGTTTAATAGCTTAGGCTCCAGAGGTCATGATAGGTCAAAAAGGCTATTATTGACAAAGCAGTTTTTTGTGAATAGCATTTCACCTAACTCAGAAAGGGAAATAATATTGACGCCATCGTGTTTGTCTCGTCAAGACGCCTTGATTTATATCAACTGATATATTTGACCTCGGGTCAAGGTCATTTGATGACCCAGGTAGGTCATGTTGCATGTGGGGCGACGCAGCTCGACGAGACAAACATAATAGTGTCACCCGATCGTCTCTATCTTCATTCTATCAATATTTATGAGCAAAACAATGCTGATGATCTCAGATGACTTTGCAGAGATCGCTGAGCAGCAATTGCACCCGGGTCATCAATCATGAGCTAAATTAACATGATTCTGAAAGAATTGGCGTGATCCAATGCGAATTATCTGAAAAGAAAGCATTTGTATTTTTTCCGTTCACTTATAATGGGGAGGTCAGGAAATTGACCTGACCTTCTGTCACCGATACGAAAAATCTGAGATATATCAATTGTAGGTACTGATAACCTTATGAAATCTTGCAAGTTTCAAATCTTTCGGAAAAAGACAGTAGCTTTGGCACGAACGCAAACATTTTTGGAGGTAAGTTTTTTGACGTGACCTTGTGACATGACCTGAAACGACCTGAAGTCAAAACTTTGTCAAAGTGTGGGTAATTGATGCCCAAACAGGTGTGCGAAATTTGGCGGCTATGCGCGCCGCCATTTTTCCGCTACTCCTGAAAAACCTGAGGGGGGGCGGAAATCCCTCCTGCAGTGCGCGGGTTAACTACTGAGTTCTTCCTCGTGACACAGGCGGTCTCGTTAACTACGGGTTACAATTAATGGGCTCCTTAAAAACCCTTATTTCCATCTGTCTCCCTCAGCTCATCTTTTTACCCTTTCTCGATCCTGAAACAACCTCATTCACAACTTCTTATTTACTCCAACTTTAAGTTTCTCATTTTTTACTTAAAGTCACTCATTTCTCACCTTTTACCGTGTATATGTAATGCATGGGCCGGACGATGCAGCTGGTTTGATGACGTCACTGGTGCATGGTCCGGACGGTGCAGCTGGTTGGATGGCGGGTGGGCGTGTGCGGTTGTGTGCGGTTGTGTGTGTGTGTGCGTGTGCAAATATGTGCGAGTTTGTGTGTATGTGTGCATGTGTTATTTGTTTGTTCCCCTTCCTGATATCCAGTATTGTATTCCCGTTCCCGTATCCCATATGTCTTATCCATGTCTTTGGTCTTGAAGCATGTTTAAAGGGAGTGTGCATACTGTTTTGAAATGTCAAATCTATTTTTATCACGGTAAGAAGCTATTGGTTTGATCATTGGTTACGATAAAATTTACGTCTGGAGCCCCTTTAGTTCAATTTTTACTTAAATTCTGTTTTGCATTTGTTTTGTTTCAAAACTCATAAACGATCACCACTATGGAGTAACGAAGATGTTACCTATAATGGCGCATCAAAGACAATAAACAAACCCATACGAACAATGGTCCTGATCGATGTGTCGCAAGCGCAAGCCCCATAACACCTAATGTTAGCACGGCCTAGTATAGGCAGAACAATCAGTTTTCTTAACCCTATTACTGTCGGGGGGGGGGGCGAATCCGGCCCACTTGAGTGTGCTTTTCGCGACAGTTCATCCATAACTCAAACCAGAAATTTCAAACTTGCATGAATATTTCTAACATTGTATTGCGCTCGAAATGGTGTATTTTTTCTAAAATTAACCCATTAGGAGGGGGTCCAAACCGTTTTATAGCGGGGGCGTGTTCGGCGTTTGAATAAAATCTTTGCATGGTTAAGGCAACTCGTGGAGAGTTGTATATTAAGAGGAACTTGTTAGCAAAAAACACACATCGATAGAGAATTGAGTTGTTCTTTCAGATGGCTATCGATTCCAATTTTGAATTTTGAAATCCAAATTTTTTGAGAAAAACTTTTTGTTTTTTACAAAATGAATCAAGTTTTTTGTTTTATGAGGTTTTGATACAACCGGAACATATGTAAGAGAACAATGCCAAATTAATATGTTCACTTGAAAGTTTCGGGCGATATCTAAATATTTGATGACCTGCATGTCCAGGTCAAATACTAACCTCGAACATAAATATTGGTGAAAAATGAAAAAACAATGGTTTTAAGCGCAAATGACATCAATACAAGTTATTTCAGTACATGTCAATCTTCAGGCCCTCTTGTAAAGAGGATCAAATATGAGTGAGTGACCTTTTGAAGCGTCATTCACGGTCACAAACACCTTTTTATCAATAACTCGTGACACGAAATATAGAGACTCGTAAATGGTTCTCAAAACGTTTGTCTGTCAATACGCATCTTTTTAGATATGCCGTTTGACCTACTTATATCACCTTGACCTTGACCTTGACCGGGTCAAATTTCGATGTTTGACAATTTGGTATGATTCGAACCGCAATGACGATAGAAACACGATGGTTTAAAAAAGTGATCTATATGTTTTAGATAAAAGTTTATTAACGAACAAACTTATGCTGAAAAACAGGGTTTTCAACATTTATTGACCTCTACAGCCAAAACCATTGACCTGAGGTCATTTCTAATGGATATTATGCAAAAGACAAATTAATCTGCTCTCCAGTCCTTTTTTCGGATTCCTCTAAGTGCATAGTTTCCCGAGATACATGGCAATTGTTCCTGAAAATATAGTTTAGACAAATTGTTGTATTTTTTGATGACGTCTTTGGACCTGAAGATAGTAACCCAAGGTCACCAAAGTTTCACAATAATAGAGTCATTGGTTGACCCTAACTACATACTTAATGTTTTATTGTTCGTAGTCTTATGGAGCCGAGATCCTGAAGGGGGGGGCCGCAATGAGCCCCCCCCGCAGATTCGTATACTTTCCATCCTCCAGAATAGGGTTTAAGCGTAGGCTCTAATGGTGCGCCACATAACTTAATAGTTAAGGCGCCCTTAAACCCAAATCATCATCATCAAGCATAGGCTCTATGGGGGCTTGCGCCTGCGACACATCGATCAGGGCCCTGTAGCTCAGTGGGAGAGCGCTGGTCTTCTGAACTATCGCAGTAGTGGCAGCCTGGGTTCGAGTCGCTTCGGCGCTCGCTATTTGCTCCTGACTGGGATGGCCTGCGGCCGTTGGCAGCGGTCAGCACTCAAGGTCAGGTGACGTCACGAGCGGGCGGACCGTGTCCAGATGTCGGCCACGTAAAACTTTCGTCTCTAAATTCTGCCGGCCAACAGGAATTGTGCGATCGGGTGGCGAGGTCAGGACCTGCGCAACAAGCTCTGCTTAGCGCGGGTCCTGACCTCAAAAAGCTATCCATACAAAATATTCGGACTAAATTGATAAAAAAGACCAATGTAAAATAGCTAGCGAGGCTCTGTTCGGCAGCTGCTATCAGTGCTCACGAGTTGTTTTCTATTGGCCAACGCGAACAATATATGCTAGCGTGGTAATTTAAGGGCAATGCTTCTAGTAGCGAAAGCTCTCTGGGGCGAATATTGGTAATTTTGTTCTGCCAGAATGATCTTGGCGAATTTGGAATATCTCAGCAACTATAGTGAATCTGGAGAAATGAAGAACATAGCTAAATTCAGAAAAATATTTTCTACAGACCGTCAACAACTCCATATGACCAATGTGAGTAGGCACACTCCCTTTAAACCGGCATATGACAACCAAACAGTGAAAAAGACGATATCACAGGTTTTTCGCCTTGCCTTTAAAACGTTTTCGGGAGGGGGCGACTTAACGTGAGTTTAATTGAGATGAAAAAGGAAGAAAATGGGCGGCATGTGACCTTTGTTGTCGGCCCGCCCTTAAACCCCAATCATCATCAAAAAGGAAGAAAAACTTTATCCAAATGAGTGGTACTGGTACTAAGGTTCAATGTATAATGAGCCGGCCCAAGGAAGCGACAATGACAATTGGGATTAAAGTTCCAGCATACGGTAAATAAAACAGATACGAGCAAATGCTGCGATGACGATGTTTTACTCCGTTGACTGACATTCCTGGCACCGTCTTGGAGAACGATGACGGAAGAGCATGCTTTGTGAAGAAGTCCTTCATTATCATAATCCATCGTGGACGCGGGAGCACCACCACGTTTACCGTGCTGCCGATCCATTGCCCTACGTCGCACGTGCTGCATGGAAGTGCAAGGACTCCGCTGCAGCGCCTCTGTTTGAGTGATCGAGCCCGCCTGACCAGAGGAGTGTTACCGACAGGACAGCGGTGCCCAGTGGAATGTACTGGAAACAGCATGGACAGTCATCAAGACACTCCGTGACTGAAGACGCGCCGTCGTGTTTCAGATCTCTGTGCTCAGGTGAACAGTGCCTTATCGCGGTCAGGGCCAGCAGGCTCGCCGCTCGCCGGGCAGCTGAACGTGAACCCTGGGCGGCGGGCAGGCCGCAGGAAGACCAGAACGCCGCACTGCTGCGACAGGACACTGCTGCTGGAATGGGCGCGGCGCCTGACAGGTGGCACCAACTGCAGTCAGAGCAGGTCGCGCTGGGGCGGCCAGCGGGCCCAGTCTGCCCGGCCGCTGGTGGTGGGGGCAGCGGGGGCGCCGTCCCAGCTGGCGGAGCGGTACCACGGTCTGCGCGTCTCGCTGCTGTGGACCGAGCATCGTGCCCGGCTGGCGGCGATGCGCCGGGACACGCGCCTGCGGGCTGAGGAGCACGCGGCGAGGCTGTCCGTGCTGCGGGAGGTGGGACGCCGGCTGACGGCGGCCCCGGCTGAGAGTGCCGAGCTGCAGCTGCTGCGCCGGGACGCCGAGCGTCGTGAGGATGAGCACCGTATGAGGATGGCGCTGCTCCGGCAGGTCAAACGGCAGGTAACCTCCGCCGAGGGCGGACAGTGTGGTGTGCAGGAGCTGGCCTGTCTCCTGCAGTACCTGTGAAGGAGCTGGCCTGTCTCCTGCAGTACCTGTGAAGAGGTGCAGTGGCCGTAGCGATCTGTTCGCTCAGGGATGTAACACGTTATGTTCTTGTTTTTAGCATGTCCCAAATGATCTGATTAAGAGGTGAATCTTTTTGTTACATTTTTACGTAAGTATTTTTGTGTCGATGGTCATGTCAAATGGGCGCTACGTTGCCAAATAAAAAAACAGTTGCCATAACAAGCTTATGGAACATGGTTGCTGTGACCAGTCATCTGCCAATTCTTCATCAATAAGATACAATGTGGAGGATTCGACTATGACTGTTCGTGCGTTTCGTCGTTCGTATCCGGGAGACCAGCCGTCGTTAAACAGGCGTTGAAGAGAGTTTCTATTGCTAAAGATGATAGAGATAAACAGATGTCGGTCGTCGCGTGGTCCCGTCGCCCGTTTGCGACGGGGGGTCGAATGGGTCCGTCTCGCTCGTCGCCTCTATCCGTGACTGCCTTCCTCCCCGAGCCTGTCATCCCTCGTGCCGTCTGACCAACGCTCGCGGAGAACAGAATGTGGCTGAATACGGCGGCGAGGGAAGGACTGCGCTTCTCGCTCCGATGGACCCGCGTCCTCCACCCGTGGGTCCGCAGCCCACGTGGCGTGGTCGACATTTATGCACCCAGATGCTCGCGCCGGCCGCGAAGGAGCGGGCATACGTGAATGCTGTATAGTTTCGCTCTCCAAAATGACGTTGAAAAGGTGGTTAAAAGTAGCTATACTTTAGTGTGTTCGTCTGCCACAGAAGAGCGGACTCCCCGGAACTCCGAGTAGATTGTAAACGATCAGCATGTTGCCTGTCATGTGGCATCTAACAGTGAACAATTTTAGTTTTCAACGTCAACAGGTGACCTCCAGTCAATGAATACTCGACTCGCCACGTCCAGAATAGCGATTTCAAAATTAGAGAATTGATAAATGGTACAGTAAAAGAGCATGTTCTAGAGTGGTTTTGTCTCATAATCCAATCTTATTTCTGTATTGTTCGTATCTGATTAAAAGTAAATTAAAGTGATTTAAACAAATGACTTCATTAGTTCCTTACCTTAACCCGTGCGGCCGGGGGGGGGGCGTTTTAGAACGCCACCCTCAGGCTTTTTCCTGGCATATAGGGAACGGCGGCGGCAGCCGCCAATTTTTTCAGTACCTGTTCATTCACTTCTTTTGTCAATGTTTTGCTATTTTTTGACTTCAGGTCAATATCAAGGTCAGGTCACAGGCCAGGTCATGTGGACCCCGCTTCTCAAAAAAGTTTGCGGTCCTACCAGCCAGGGTTGGTCTGGTTAGGATCGGGTTTCCGGTATACAGATTTCATTAGAGCAATTGACTACTAATGTTCGTAATAATCTCGGATTTTTCAATCGGTGACCTAAGGTCAGGTCATTTTTTGAACCTCTCCATTATAAGTCAAAGGGGAAATATTTCACATGCCTTTCCATTCTTAAGACACGAAAGATATAAACTCAATTTCTGTCTGTAATTATTTATTACAGGTCCATTCTGCCGACAAGGTACATTCTTTGTTCTGAGTATCCCTGAGTCAGCTCATGAGCCAAATCCGAGGGTCACCACCACAACTGGAGAATTTAACTCTCAACACAAAACAGTCTAGATAAGTGAAAAAACAGCAACCAAAGGTGATCTCTCGTTCCAAGATGCTCTTCCCAATGTGACGACTCTATTGTGGTCACCGCTTCCCCTTGATGAGGTCACATTTCTAGGTGACTATCTGGTAATATATAAACATCATTCAAGAGTGGCTTGACGAGAACAAACACGAATGGTGTCACACTTATTTCGTATCTCATTGAATAGAAATGTTTTTCGTGAAAAGTTTTGTCAAAAACAGCTTTTCACTTTCTGCCATGACCTTGGAGCCGAACTACTTGACCTGATGTAGTTTAAACAAAAACAACCTTTTCCACTCAGTCACTATATTTCCAACTCCCACCGTAACGTCCATACCAGCCACTTGGCGCCGGACGCATGCCGGCACCTCCGACGCCGCCCTATCTCACGCAAGACCCGGGGCGTCATCTGACACCAAACCGCCGAGACAGAGCCAGGCGACACCACCGAGTCACTTCGTGACCCGCCAGCGAGCACAGCACACATTCAAATATCAGTCCACCATACACGCAAGAGTCACACGACATTCAAACCACATAAGATTAACTTTGAGGACACGGGTGCGATTGCAAATTGAAATAGCCATCTATTTTTTATCGTTTGCTCCTAGCTATCATAGTTTCCGAGATAATTGGGGGTACATGGAGCTAAGTCCTAAATCTGGAAAATCTGGCCTTTGTTGACCTCCGGTGACCCTAATACCTATTGACATGATAATTTTGTTTACCGAAATAGTTTCCAAATCCCTTTTGACGAGCTCTCGGATGGTGTTTTTGGTTTATGTCTAGGTCCCATAGGAGCCGAGTTAGAAGGGGGCGTCGAAACGCCCCTCCCCGGGCCGAGGAAGGGCGCCGAGCACTCGGCGCGGGTTAAGGAGCCATCACTCAGTCAAAAATAGAGATATTGCTTTGAAATTTGGTTCGGGTATTTTCATTGTTCTCTTACATATTTTTCGGGTTTTAAATATGTTATAAATTTTTGATTTCGTATGGATTTCCCCCATATTTTTTAGGGTCAAAAATCTAAAATTTTGGATATCCGATATTGCCTCAAGATGTATTTTTCTATCTTTGCTGTGCTCCGTTTGCAGTTTGCTGCCAAACTGTTTTTTCTACAATTTCCAAACGTTTATCGTTTTTCCACCAATATGACGTTACTAAAACGTCATTATCTCCCAAACTACTTAACCAATTTTAATTATTTTTACAGCATACCTATAATTGTTGTTAACTCAGTTACTTCAAATTTCAGCTAGATTCGCCGCATGTGTGAAAAGTTATGCGAGACAAATCCCAGGGGTCTTTTAGGATCGTTAGTTTTAGTAGGGCGAGGGTTAAATTCATATTTTTTATTCGTACAATCGGTTTGAATAATTTTATTTGGTAATAATATGCAGTGCCAATGATTCAACTAATTAACATTTGCGTAAAATGAATCGATTCGCCGTGAATTGTTTACAAGTCTGCTCCGGAGCACGTGCTCCTCCGTTGCCCGTGTCTGGCTGTCCGCTGGGACCCGTCTACACCTGCTGGCCAACATCTACCAACCCCCAGAGGTGGCGACGGACGTGGACGTCGTCAAGGTCTTGGACGCGGGCTACCTCGGTCCACAAGGAGCCCCTCTCTCGCGGGCTACCTCGGCCACAACGAGCCTCTCTCACGGGCTACCTCGGTCACAAGGAGCC